>JASANE010028183.1:0-26698 GCA_030248225.1 Trileptium ribeirensis
CCAGGGTTTACGATAGCTGTCAAAAATAAAAGTTGGGAAATTTTTCAATTGGGCGCCCGGGTTTGACCTCGAAAAAGTGGGCGTCAGAAGAACAACGCCGATTGGATGGCGACAAAATCGCCATGCTTCAGTATAGCAGAAAATTTTGAAGCGACGACTACCACGTCGTCTCTTCGAATCAGTTCGACTTCGGCAGCGCGGAGTTCGGTCGACTCTACTGACCGGCTCCGACGCTTGACTTTACTAGTGTAGTTTCGTAATAGTTTTCTTGCTTTCTTGTGCTTTTTGTTCTTCGAGTTTGGAATGGAGGTCGACGACTGGAGGACCCGCGCAGACATCTTCCGTCTCGCGGAAGGGGACTAGCGGTTGCTGTCCCGGACCGACAGCTGTAAGTTAAGAGGAGACTCGAGAAATTGGGGGTTTATTTTCCCCAGATGTAACAGGGACCAATCATCTACAAAAGACAAATTTAGCTGATCATGGCTTAACCTTGCTTTTACAGGTTGAACCGACGCCCATTTTCTACATTTTACATGTTTATCAGACAAACCTCCTCAAGTCGAGTTCTGTTTTGGGCACCTCGAGCGATTGCACAGAAGGTACCAAATCATAGGCACCAAGGCCGAAGTCATTCTGATTCCCCGTGGTCATAGGTAAGGCAAATCAAGGTGGGCGCTTCTCGTCCACGTGCTTTTACATGACTTATTACTTTTGAGTTAGGGCTGTCGAATTTTCCTGAGCCGACCACGGTAAAATTTTCCCGATGATTTATAGGGACAACAGGCTTACGTGTTTGCGTTTCTGGTTTATAAAATTACAGTTTAGTAGACCGTTCGGTGCTCATGCCGCTGCTTGAGCCCGAACTGATGTTGCAGTTAGGGACGGAGAACTAGCCTCCGTCGGGCCGTCGAGAGCCCTAAAAATTTCATTTATCAACCGAGCTAGGAAAATTTGGGGAACACCGAGAAGACTAAACAAATTCTAGGACTTCAGCTTGAGCTTAAGGTATTGGCACTCCGAAAGGAGCGATTTTAATACGGCGTTTACATGGTTTTGCCATTGTTTGATTTGTTTGCCAGTAAGACTTTTAATACCAGCCTTGTATAAGGATCCACTGCTGACGTCGCGAGTCCTCGACACCAAGTTTCTATGTGATCGCCCCACCAGGCTTGCTCTGAAATCGGCTTGGCCCGACTATTAGGTTTACGAGCGTTCAGCATGAGAAACAGGCTTGATTAATGCTTAACGGTAGGACGTAGATCGTTACCTGCTTTCAAAATAAATCGACGGCACGGCCAGGTTCCAAAATCGGCTACATAAAACGCCTTCGAAGGCACGCTAGGGCGTTTAATGTTCAAAATTGAAGCACAAAACACCCTTTTTAATAAAGAAAATTTCGCGACCTCTCCTGATCCGTTTGATCCCAAACCAAGTGAGTGCAAAACCCCGTTTTCTTTTCATAGCGACTTGGTCGCTGAGTTTAGGTGTTTTAGTATTTTTCTCGGGTTGCCCGTTAGGCTATGTACTATGTAGGCCCTTTCTCTGAATCTTGCTGTTTCGTCTCTCTCTCTTTTTCACTTTCCCTTGTTGAGTTTCGATCCTGCACGGAGAATTTAAGTCCGCTGCAGATTTTTCCGTATTATCCACTCGACTATCGAGTTCTGGTAAATTTCACTAAAATTTTGGTGATAACTCAACTGCACAATTTCGACAGTGCAGTTGAGACACTGTACAATTTCGATGTGTACAGTGTAGTAAGAACTTAGGATGAGCGATAGAGAGAGGAAAGGAAAGAAAACAAGGACAAAGGAAACAAAAGAAAAGAGCAAGGAAACAAACAAAGAAACAACAGCCAAAAAAGGGACGCAGACGCGTCCGAGGGCGAAATGCCCCGCATCCCCACACACGCTAGGACCAAATGCACCCCATAGTGCAAACCTGGTCCCGACCGTAAAATAGGCGCAGACACCCGCTTGAAACGACTCGATCAGTGATATCGGTCGCTTAAGAAACCACCCATGACGGCATTTGTTCGTGCCCTCTTGTCTAGGATGAAGAAGCGCGTCTAGGGACGGCCAATTAACGTGACGAAAACGGCATCCCCGACCCACATTGCGTAGTTCAACAATTACTCCACCACCAAAATCGACCGCTTCGTCTCACGCCAACCATATTCATGAATTTAGGACTGGACTGCCGGAGACACTGAGTTAAAAGTGATCATCCACTATTGCAAAGTCTATTCTAAGGGCGAAACGTTGCCAAAAGACTCAATTAGGATGTTAGGTAGTACTTGCAGGACGAGGAATGCTCCTTGGATGGAGTCGCAAAACCGCTAATTGTCATATGTCATATTGTTACTTCGTTTGTAAGATATTGTCCGTTGATAGCTGTTTGTTCGAATTGGCACTGACCAATTTTCAGTGACCATGTATTGAAATGTACCATAATTGATATGCTTAACATAACCATGACTTAGTTGATACGCTATAGGTAACCACGACCTGAGTGTTATGCTTAATGTAACTATGATTTGATCTGTGAGATGAACCGAAGCTCTGCCTTGTAAGACAGTTCGTGCCCCCTCGTCTATTGAACCAGCTCAGTCGCGTTCTCCAAAGTCGGCATGTTCTTATGATAAGTTCAGCTTTCCTGCTCTCGCCGATTAGCCCGTTACCCAGCCCTCACGTCGCACTGTCTGCCTTCTTCCCCCTCCTCCCTTTGCACGCTGCGTTGACTATTTACAGTGCCGCGCGGTAGCCAGAGCGAACTTCGAAGCATGCCAGAACACATGACCCGAACTATTAATGAATCAGTTAATGCCGATGGTGCACGCTTTGGGCATAGATTTTGGTCCGGGATTTCCGGGATCGCATTCGCTCGTGCTGCCCCTCCCTTCTGGGGACATAGACGCGGGAACGAACGACCCAATAGGCAGGATGCTAACTCTCCAATCTATCATGTATAGTGCATTTTCTTCGATTGCTAATGCCTGACCAGTATTGTACAGTAATTCAAATAAAATCTTGGGAAAGTACCTGCTGTGTCTGGTGTTGTTTATGTTCAAGCGTCATAAAGACGTCCTAATGGACGGGCCAACCCCGCGTGCCACGGCTTGACGAAGGGAATATTCCAAGCCCTGACACGTGCGGTTCGCCTTGGATATTTGTACTTTTAACGACGGAATTATGGCGAGGATGGCTTATCGAATTATCTACCGAACTCATTCGTGAAATTAGTACCCGCAGATAAAGACAAAATTTACTAGGAAAACATAATCTCTAGATATTAACACAATCTGATTATTAATATGTGGACTAAGTAGTCCGACGTTAAACTCTCAGGGACTGTCGGAACCCTGTGGGGGCCATGTGGCTACAACTGATTAAGTGTTCTGCTGAGGATAAACTAGGTGAAACTTAAAATTTAAATCGTAAAGTTAAATTATCACGCATTTCACTTCATATCATGTTAGATAAAGCAACTTCCATTAGACTAGGACAGGGAATATCGGTTTGACATTATGACCTGTGAGCAGGTTTCGGTGTCAACCTCCCTGGGGGACCTCAGTAATCATACCCGGATACTAGACACGTGCGCAACCAATCGGGCGGGGTCCGAACACACCCCGTGAAGCGCGCCTGCGGCCTGCTAAGCTCCGTAACTTCTTGGGTCTGACCAAGAAAAGTGGCTAAAATCGAAAACTTAGGGTCCGCCCTTGAGGTTACGATAGCCGGGGTCGTATGGGCATGGTGTTAGGAAGTTGCGCCATGCAGCTGCGTCACCGTTATTACACATAAACGTGCATGATTTCAATTGAATTAAAAATTTATCACGTCAAGTGATAGAAATTTAACATATATTTGTTGTAACATAACTATATTATCTTAACTTATATTTTCATGTTTAATCTTAACAATCCTGATTTTAACAAATTTATTGTTGCCGTAAAGATTATCTTTGTAAAATTGTAATCACTGTAAACATTGTAAAATAATTATAATAAAATATCTTAAATAATTCAGACAATTCATGGAGTTAGTAGCACTTTGGCAATGTCAGTTGTCGGAATCCCAGGTGGCAAGTAATATAGCTCAATCACTAGCTTAGTTTTGGTCCAAGCTACAAAGTACTCCGTTCATGTTAGGGTACAGGGGAACCGTGGAATAAATTCTGAGATTCTATTGCGTTCCGTTAACGTTTTTGAACAACAAAAGGCTTCCTCCATCGTCAAAGCTAAACTCGAACAGTTCTTTGTTTTACTCAGAATTTTTATATTCGAAGAAAAACTAATAAATGTGATTTCTAAAAAAACTAAGTCATGTTTTCAATACTGGACTGTTAGGAGCTCTTTGGGGGCTAAAACGAGGGTTATTTTGTACAACCGGTTATGGGTTGTTGTTTTTCAGGAATTTCCATTCTCAGTCGTATCAATCAATATCTCGAAGACCGTGCTTCAAATGCTAAAGAGTGGTGCTTTAGACAGGTATGTTTGGGTTAAGTTTGCCATAATGTTTTCTGTCAAGAAGTTATATTTACTTCCAATACAGCATGGACATCGCCACGGGTGTGGGAGTGGGGAGAGGGTGACTAGATGTCCCTGACCTGAACCAGATTTAGGTATATGCCCCTGAGATTATAATTTGGAAAATTTCAGACCAAACTTTCCAGTCGATCCTCGGAATGCGTGGCTGCGCTTCCGGTTATGTTATCTACCGACATCTCTACGTTAGGGATTTGTAGGTGTTGGGTTACATCTTTACTACATATTTATATCATAAGAGTGGGCAGGAACGGAGCAGGGAGGGCGATTATAACCTTAAGGGTGGATCCTTATATACATTGGTTATTACAAAAGGTATTCAAGATTTTATAAATTTGGCTAAGGGTTTAGGACTTCCGAAAACCGTTGCCTGACCCTATATTCGTGCCCGCAACAGTAGACCTTACACTCGTGTTTATGTTGTAAACTCTTTAATACTGATATATATTTTAAGGCCAATCGCAAAGTGTGACGATGCTCTCAAATGTGTCAATCTTATCCACTATGGTGGGTATTTTCAGCTGCACCAAGTATGGATCTCCGGGTCGAAAACAATCGCGGACGCTGGATTTGTTTTAAAAGGTACATCTAATCAGATTAAATCACAAGAGGCAAATCATCACTCGGGAATTCCTGATGCGAGGGATTGTCAGTAAAAAACAGTAAATCAGACTCAGTTATATCTTGTAGATCGACATCTTCCACATCGCACCGGGTCAAGCCACAACAAAAAGTGTAAGCCCAGAGAATCTATTTTGACGACCTTGATTCATTGCATCATAATCAAAATCTGGATCTATAAATTATGCCATTCACGTCGTAACCAAGCCTAAGCCTAATATCGACATCAAGATGTTTCTTCCGTCGAAACCGCCGTATTAAATTGACCTTAAGTTTACGTCCTAAGATCGATATTTTCTATGAAAAGATAAACATGTTGATTTTAGAGTTAAATTGTTGTCCGTTAGCTTGTAATTATTTATTTTTTAATATTTTTTTCTAATTTTATGAATATATAATTTAACCTGCTCTGCTTAACCTAAAAATTGGTTAAACATCTTGTTTAGATTTGGAGCTTACAATTGTACATTAAATTTTTGCTCCACGGCACACAGGGCAATTTCTTCTCTCCAGTTAACTGGCGAACTTTTATTGACGAAATTAATGTGCTCGAATTAATGCCAGAAATCTGATTTAAACCCATTTGATCTTGTTCCGCTTCGGTCAAATTTCTTTCATTAGGCCAGCGTTCAAATGTGTGCACATACTGTACATTGTAACATGTATCGTCGCAACTGTTGTTCACACGTATATCAATAATTCATGTCATCGTTGAAAAAGTTGATGTAATACCTATGCAATGTGTGCGATTTCTGTAATAACTACATGAGTTAAAATGATCGTAATTGTTATTTGGTCTTAAAATGCGTTTGTTCAATAATTCGCGAAACGCTTCAGTTGATTTTCACACCATTCCGCGCGCCTTGTCAATACGGCTCAAACGATAGATATAATTACAGATCTATAATTATTGAGAAAAACTTTTTCGAAAATTTTTAGTAATAAAGGTAACCCAAAAATAGCGAAATTTTTTAGTCAGAAATGTTGCTCTAATGAACATTTTAATTTTGCCATCTGGTGCCAAAATTATCGTTGTATGTCAGAATTATTCAATGCCGGATAGGCTGGGCCAAACTAAAGGATCTCAAATTTGCATTTAGTTTCTATAGCAATAGTTGGCATGGTCATACTGATAATAAACTGGGAATAATAGATAATTCGTACAATGATCACTGCAAAATTTACATAGCTTGCACAGGAATAAGCTTATCTTTTGGTACAAATTGCGTTATAATGTTACAATGTGCAATGAGTGCTCACATTTTATCTCCGAACGCTGCATAGATTCTATCAAATTTAACACTGATACATAATCGAGTTCAGCATTTCTAGCATCGATTTTAGCATTTTTAGTATTTCAGATTCTTTTACCATCTTCCAGCACACAACTAACAGTAGTTCTTGGCATGGAGTATCGCTTGCTCAGTCTCCCTGTCTGACACTGTGTAGTCCCTCAGATAAGTCTTTAGTAAAATTGTAATAAGAAACATAGATTGTGATTGTTAAAACGGTTGTAGAATTGGAACGATAAAGATTAAAGGCGTTCACCTGAAAAGCCTGGAGTGCACTGGGTTTTACTATCTTACGTCTTGATAGTTGTGCAGGTTTAAATTGTTGACTCTTATCAACACGGGATATGCAAATTGATAATACCAATCCTATAGGAATAGACAATTCTTCTTCCTGTTTTAGACCTGGAAAGGGACATGAAAAAGAGGCCGGGTCGATTTTTGAAGCTTGCGGAAGCGGGAGTTTCTGATATCGGCGGCAACCAAGGACCGAGTTCAACAACAATAGCACCACCGATTGAACAATTCAGTCGAATCTGAGACTTTGAAAGTTATTTAACTATTAAGCCTCAAATAAAATTATAACTCAAAATTAAAAACAACTCAATAAAATTAGACATGCAAATACATACATAAAGGAAGTAGAAACAGATTTGAGTTACAAATTTTAATGTTTTAATGTGAACACAAAAAGAAACAAAAATATTCGCAGTAAAATTAAACGAATGAAAAAACTCACAGCGTAAAAATGAAAAAATTAAAAAGATATGTACAAGTGAAAATAGCAAAATATAAAACAGAAAAAGAACACAATTCTATTGGAGCGTCCGCGTAAAAGGCTGGCCGTAGCCAAAGGTTGTCAACAGTATAGGTAGACGCCCATATATTCGAAGCAATATTGTATCAGCTGTTATCTTCCTTTTCTATAAAGTTGTGGATTTGATGCAAACAATGACGTATTTTCTCGTATTTAGTGCACTAAAGGACTAAGCCAGTGTTCAACGTCAGAGACGTTTGAGATATAATGTTGACAACAGAAGCATGCTGCATTAAGCCTAAGCTTAAGCCTAACTTAAGGTCCTTATATGAAAGCCCTATTTTAAGCCTAAGCCTAAGTCCGGGTGGCAGCTGCTCCCTAACCCTACTCCCACAAAGCCGTTCCTAGTTAGCATGACAAGAGTTAAACAATGCTTCACCATGACGGTGACGGCTTTGATAAATCAATCCAACTTGAATAACGTTTATTGTTTTCGTGATTAAATACATAATTATGAGAGGTCCAAAAGACACTGTGGGACTGAGTGATGGGATCTTTTCAGAACAGTAGTTCCAGGTGGAGGGGAGCAAAGGGTGCTTATCCCCTGCACCAGCTCGAGCTAATCCGGTTGCTGCTGACAAACATCTTTTTATTCATATATGGCTAAATTTGAGACCCCTTGAAATTGCTCCAGTCAACCCCCGAAATAGCTGCTCTGGCCACGAGTCTGGTTCCTCCTGGAGTGTATCCAACGATGGAATAATCTAAAATCATTGCAATTTCCAGTGTTCAACTCGTTCGAAACCAAATACATTCGACAGTGTCATTTGTCGCTTTATATTATAATAGTCACTGTTTTCGTATTGTATAAATATTTATATAGAGATATTCAGAAATAAATGGATAAACGCAACTTTAGTTTAAAATATAAATGTATACGAAATTGGGTAAAATATAAGAAATATATTTGGAAGATATAGGATATTCTTAAATACTTCTAAGTCTGGTCAAATTTATATTAACCAAAACATTTGCCTAGCGCTGACGGCCAGCTAAGGAAAGAAAGTTATATCATTGAAGATTAGCGAAAGCTTAATATGTAACATAGTACTATATAGAAAACAACGAATAGAGTGGAACGGAAGTTTTCATACAAACCTTTGATACGAAAGCGGCTTTGTGATCAAACAGACGAGCTGGCTCTAATTAGCAATATTATTTATGTTGTGCGTTATTTGTCGCCTATAAGCAAAAGTATAGATTCGTCAGGAATCGAACACGGGCCTTTTGCGTGCGCAGCAGTCGTGCTAACCTCTCTGCCAACCACTCTGGAAGATATAGGATATAGTAGAAAGATGAATACTTCATTAGAAATATAATTTTTAAAAAACAAACCCTTGATGATGGAAAAACTCCTAAAACCTGCCGTTTCGTGTATCAGACTGGAACTAAGAGTCAAACATATCGTTTAATAGAAAGAAGAAGGCAGGCTTGATGGCTTAAAATTTTTTGCCAGGGTTAGAAGATGGCTGTGATTTTTTGCCATGGTTGAAATCCGCGACAGAAATATAGCTTAAAGATGAATTTTTTAAAATACTTAAAAATATATATTTGCCGTGGTATTGAAAAATTAAAACACTATATCATGCCGGCGGAACCGGAACACCAAAACCGTAAATACTAGCTGGATTAGAAATGCTCATTTGGGTAAGCAAGAATCACTCAAGACTACAAGCCGGTTATTATAAAACGAAATTGCCTATATCTATCATCAAAACAGGCGTTCCCATTGGAAATTAGTACCTGCAAAACGAGCCACAGTTGCTTTGAAGAAGGAAAACTTGACCTAAAAGAAGTCTTATGAATCTCAAATTTGTGAATAATGATCTTTTTTTGCAATAAAAAGTTTCCACTCAACTTTTTTCACGGCAAAAAATAACCATAAACTAATATAAAAATTATATAATTCACCTTATGTTTGTAGAAAACGGAGTTTTGGCCTGTTTTACTCGCTGATTGAAGTATTGTGTAATAATGGTTTTAGTAAAATATCCTGAGTACGCATTCGAACCACTCGTACGTACAGCTGCTACGGGGCGCATTTTACAAGCTCTATTTGTACACATTTCTTTGTGAACGACGCAGTAAACGACATAAATTATGACTCTAAAAAGATTGAATGTGTAATTTCTTGTAAACCTCTGTTGCTTCTTCATAAAGCCAGTGTTTCACTTTTGTCAAAATTATTTAGTCAAATGTTACATTGCTGGGTGTGTTGGATTGTGATAAGTTTCACCAAAATTAAAACCTCAGTCGTGCCCTTCGTAAAGAGCTGCCTTTCCGGTACTTCTAGCATGTGGGACGTCTTTGTTCCCTATCATTCTGGCGGTAGCAGATCAGCAGCATTATTAGACGAAAACCTGTCATGTCTTAAAATGTCATGACACAATTTAAAACTTTAAATCTCTAAAAATTCCAATTCAAATAGAATGAGCCACATCTTCCTCCTCACTTCCCGTTTTTTCTTGATTCCTATCTTCGGTTTTCAGACAATGGTCCGGAACTTCGCTGGTTCCAACAAAATGGCCCTCGTCCAATTGACATATGACTTGCCATCGATAATAGTTGTACTTGGGCGACCGTGTAGAGTAGGGCCGGCGATTAAGTCGGACACAGCCATCATCCCACCAACCAAACGCTCCCCATTTCTTTTGAGCCCTATCAAAAGAAAAGATGCGAAAATAGATCCTTTGATACCATCAATAAAATATTTTCGATTAAAACCCAAAATAATGTTAGCACTAATTAAGTTTTATAAAACTTTATCCTAATAAAACTGCAATAGTTCTTCAATAGTTTTTTGTTAACTGACCTATTAAACTAAAAACTCTGTCGAATAAAATTTAGTTTCGATCCGTAACAGTCTTCGACCTAGGCTTAGGCTTAGTACATGGGTCGTATAGAGACCTTAGCTTAGGCTAAGACTAAGTTTTAGGCTAAGTATATCGAAAACGGCATGGTATGCATTATACTTCGGCCGCTTAATTTGACACGGGCCCAATCTTCTATTGTGTTCGCCTTCACGCTAACGCGATTGCGATGTACCAGAGCTTAATAGATTAGGGTCTAAAATTTAAAATCTAAGTCAATAGGTACGTCATCCTTCGCTTAGCAAATTATTTTCATGTTTCTCGTGCATATACAATTCCGTTTCGCCGCGTATTTACTTCACTTAAGCTTGTTATCGGTACTTATAGTTGACTGAGCTTTTGAGTTGATTGTAGTTGAACAGAACGTTTTTCAGCTGTTGTGCAATGGTTCAGATACCAAATCTACTTTCGGTAATCCGCGGTACTGTATAGATGTAATACTTGCACTAATATATCACATGCATTTTTGGTTTTATCAAGGCGGTGCGTCTTCTCTCCTAGCTTATTGACAGGTGGTTTATGCGTTGACGGTCTGAATAACGGAATATATCTCTTAGCAAATGCCATATCAATTTAGTCATAATGTCATGATTAGCATAGCCTCTATAATCGTTTCCAAGATTACAGTAAATATATAAAATCAAACGTTCAAATATTCAACTCATGATTCGAAGATCAAAATATAAACGACATATTTTTGTAGAAATCCGAATAAATTTTTTGCTAATTTTGACTATCGTTTGCAATTTATTCCATAGTTGGCTATAATCGTTTGACTACAGAGTATTAGAGGATCCTGCCAATGGAGATGCCGACGACATGGAACCAATCCAGACAACATTCGGATTATTAACGAGAACCCTAAATAAAACATGTTCCAATTCTGGGTAGATTCCCATCGAGGGATGTTCAAATTTTAAATTTTTAGCGGAAAATTGGAATCTGAGGGCGTATCTGCAGTCAGCAAATATAGTTTTCAAAAATCAACATAGTTGTATTATATAACCAAAGTGTTGACGGCTCTCCCGGTTACTCATAATTAAATTTGTTTTACCATCACCTTCAAGCCAATACTTTTGGATCCATAGTACATATTCTTAAATTAAATCTATTTGAGGAAATGATAGAATGCAAAATTTGGAGCGTGAGAAAACTAGTTCCGGTATTGCAGACAGAAAGGACATTTGGCCAAAGTAACAAATATATATAATGGTAAATTTTAAGCTCGCTGGCAGAATTTTTATAAAATAGTTTAAGGGGGAAAAATAATTTTGACCTGTGTCATGGTTTTTCGAAAATTATGATCAGTCAGATTTTCACTTACCGAACACAATCAACTTCATCGTATTGGTAGTAGGGTGCTCTGGAAGGCTTTTGATCAGGATTGTCTCGGGCCCAAACACTGTACGTTACCGGAGTCCCATCGTCCCACATCCAACGTCCCTCGATCGCGGAGTCAGTCATGCCCAGCCAGTAGCCAAGATATGGTTTAAAGTTAAGCGTTCGCCTGAAAAAAATGAAAAACGAAATTACTATAAAATATAGAGATTAAATTTAAGCAAAAACGTTGCTTAAATTTAATCCATGTATTTTCAAAAGCCTTAATTCAAGGATTACATTGAAATTTAACAGTTCCCGACAGCTGTGCCGCTAGATTGTTAAGTGTCTTCACAATATCAAATTGTTTGCCCAAATTTGGAGCTCAAAATTTGACGGTAATGTTTAAAGGAAAATTGCAATATTTCAAAATTTTGGGAACGAAATTTGACCTCAAACTTTTTCAGCTAATACATCTAGACGATGATTTTCTACAGGAATATCCTGAAAAAGGTTTAACAGTCTTCACACGTTCAAACTTACCAAAAATGCAAAAAATATTCTTTAAAATTTTGATCAAAATTTAACCAAAATTTGACCTCAGATTTTGATCAAAACTTGAGCAAAAAGTTTGAGCGTGTGAACACACCTTCCCGCTATTCCTTATATGATTATGACAAGACTAACATTAAGGATAAATCTTAATGCTGTTTTGCCAATTGTCGATAACAGTGGATGATTTGTTGGAACGATTGTCTTAAAGGCATCATCTGGTAAACCAGATAGCCTAATCCTATTTTAGTCGATATAGACCCAGTAGACAACATCTATTACGAAGACATAATGTTTGAAGCTAACATGATAGTCTAGGATATCAGAAAATGTCTTGTATTCTTTTGAAATAATAAAGTTATGTTACTTCTGATGCAACAAAAACTTAAAATTTGGCTGAAATCGCCACGGAACTGCGAAAGAAGTTTCTTCAGCAATTCTGGAAAAATATCCGCCACATTTTTGTGTCATGTTTAGTACAGAATTCAATCGAATTTCAGTTCTTTTTCAATGAAAGACCTTATCAATTGAGTGACGTATATATTAAAAATGTTTAGCTCAATAATGCCAAAATTCGACTGCTACTTCATTTGCAAAAACCAGTAATAAATTAACTGTACATAGCTGAAACAAAGCCCCTAAAACTATCTTAATGGTTTTAAACAAACATTAGTTTGTGTCTAAATTTCGATCATAAGCCAAGGCACCCAAATATCTTTCGACTATTTTTCAGACATCAGCTAGACTTACTTTTAGGGATCTTTAAGAACTCTACATCCAGCAGGGCGCTATGATTTGTCATCGGTGAACAAAACGAAATAATGGTTAAAGTGCTGTCACAGCAAACATTTATTACATATATTCTGAAAGCTTCGAGCGGCCAAATCTTAACTACGGAAGTGTTTCTTGACTTTTATAATCTGAGCAGTTTAAATAATGAATTTTAAGCCACCTCTGTTATTAATTCAACCAGCCATGGTTTAATTTATGCGCGACGCCATGTTCATTTTAATTAAATGTTAGAATTTTAAAGTAACATGATAGTTTAGAATATCATAAAATGTCTACATAGACAAGATTCGAACTCACGAACTTAGACCTTTTGTGCCTGTGCTTTATCCAATGAGCTACACGAACGAAATACCAGGACAGTAGTAGAGAATACAATCATAAACGTACTGAATATTATTGCTATGAAATTGGTTCCATTCTGAAGGAGTCTTGAAGTAAGGCAAATGCGAGCGTCCATGCTGCAGCAAACAAAGCCTCTCACCGTCCGGTTTCGACGAACGCATCTTCGTGTTCACGTAGCAATATGGGCCGATATGGGTCCAACCCGTCGGGCATTTCGCTCAAAATGTAGAAAATAATGTAAAAAAATACTTTTTTGTATAAAAATGTTTAAAATAAAATTGTATCAATTCAATTATGGGTACTAACTATTGTCAGAAATATGTCAGATATGAATTAACTGTTGGAAGCACTAAAACTGGATGCATGTATTGTAGTGTTTTCAGTGGCGGATCTAGAAATTTCTGGTGGGGGGGATCCAAAATTTTTGTAACTAATTTTTCCCAAACCCTACTTTGCAAGCTTTGCTACAACAAAAACGCGATATAAAATTTGCGCGCCATCGCCATAGTCACAAAGTTATGCAATTAGTTCAAGTCACAATAAAAAATCAATGCGCCGGTTTTTATCCTGTGCGAATCTGTCGATAACGTCTTCAACGTCAATAGGTTTCTCCGGGTGGATATACATAAGTGGCAGACCGGTTAGCCGTTCATCAATAGTTGTGCTTCTCAGGTAGTTAAGGGCCATGGCACTGAAGGCGCGCTCAGCAGTGCAAGTTGTTACGGGGATCGTGGCGAAGATTTTAAGCAATTTTTTGATCACAGGCAGCCTGAAGGAACGAATTTAACTAAGTATGTTTAACAGATGGGGCAAACAGATGATCCTAAAATTGAAACTGTGGACTCCCTTAAATTAAGCAATCAAGCAGATTACTTTAGCAATGGTTGAGGTGTAGTTAAGGAAAGTTTGTATTAAATAATTTCAATAAAAAGAGCTTTGCCATGTGCTATATACAAATTCCATCTGGGGTCCTGAAGCATTTGAGTCATGCACATAAAATAGTGTTAGGATCAGCAAACTGGGTTAGAAGAACGTGCTGTGCTGAAATTTCTAGACAAAAATAAGCTCTTCTAGAGTTTCACAGATTACAGTCAAGTGCTGAGAGAATAGAAGAAGCGAATCATGCCGTTGAATAAATCTAGTTTCGCAAAGAGTAATCAATATTCGACCTTGGCCTTCTTGTTTCGACTTGAAGACTTGTCGTCGCTTTACTGATCCGTTGATAAAGTTCGTAAGCTCAGAGACGACACCAAACATATCACGGATTTGGGGCACACAACAGCTTCTGTTAAGGACCAAGTTCAAGGCATGACTGCTACAGTGAACATATGTGGCGAATTTAGCCTGTTGACCGACCACCTGACAGGCTCCCTTGACATGGCCAGCCATGGCAGAGGCCCCGTCGTACCCTTGCCCAACAATGTTAGTTATTTCGAAACCGTGTCGCAGAATTTCCAACATTTGAGTACCAAGACCTTCGCCGGTTAGATCTTCTGCGTTTGCGAACTGAAGAAATTCCTCTTTAACCATATGTCTTTGATCTTGTTTGGCAACAAAACGCAGGCACACGCAGAGTTGCTCCTTGTGAGAGCTGTCAGTGGTTTAGTCTGCTATAACTGCGTAAAAACCAGAATCTTTTGATTCTCTAACGATCGCTTCAGATATCACGCTCCCGCAGATTGTGATTAGTTCGTTTTGAATTGTCTTAGATATATATGTGGCATTTTTTCCAGCAAGCCGCAAGTGGTTTTCCAAATCTGTGTCCCCGCATTCAACTCTGAAGTTCAGTAAAGCCCGGAAATTGCCATCACTTTTGACAACTGGTTCATCAAGATTTAGCTCCCCGTCATCCCTGTGCCCTCGGTAGCTGATCCCCAGTCGCCCGCACAAAATGGTTGTTTTAATTATTGGTGCCAAACGCTTACGCTGATTAAGAACATGGCTGCGACGATCCCTGTCCAACAATTGTGCAATATCAACCCCAGTTTGCATTGATTTGACGAAGCTTTCGGCTAAAGCAACGGAACTTCCGTGATATTTGTTTTCCAAGTGTTTGGCCAAATATCCATCTTTGCAGGTGAGATGGGAGAATTTAAGCAGTGGTGGTGTAACGAGTTGTCCAAGTTCAGTGCGCTTCTTCCTATCATTTTCCGTAGTTTCCATGCTGAACAGGGCACACGGAACACAGATCACGCCGCCGAGGTGCGGTGAAAACTTGAAGCAGTCGTGTTTATCGCCACTGATATGTCCTCTATTTAGGAAAACTTTCTGAGGGGGCTTGTTTGGCCCCTTCGACTTCATTGTGTACGGAAACTTGAAATTTTGATCTGGCATCCAGTGCTCGGTTAGCAAAATGACTTTCTGGCGATCACTGAGATCCCGAACATTGTCTAGGGAGCGGGAGCCCTCGACGAATACTATGCCGATGTCATCAGGATTTGCGTTGAGTGCAACTTTTCGGACATCTGGTTGTGCGGGCTCTTCTTGCTCACATACCATTGGCTCTGCGCCCTCATTACTAGCCCCTGATGTTCCAGGTTTGTCGCCGCCGGATGAAGCCTTGAAGAACTGAGTTAATGCGGTAGTTTTAAGCTTTTTAGGAGGCGGTTCAGTAGGTTTATCTTCCATTACAAATGGAAAAATAGATTCTATCTCCAGTTATTGTATCGACTATGGCAGTTCTATAATTTGAAAATAGTTAATCATTATTTACAAGTACGAAGTTCCTCCGTTCAAATGGTAGATAATTCTAGCTCAAAGCAGCTTGTAGGTTGAGCTAAAAGCAATGTTCTGAGTTCACACTATGGTGAGCTTAATGTGACTTAATGAGCTAGTATACATAGTCGAAAACGGAAGCTACGATTGAAACAAAACTGGTTGTACAGAAACGCCGAGCGCAGCGAGGTGGGAAGCCAGAGCGGAGTTATTTTCTTGCGTCTGAAAAAGCCGCTTTTTTAGCTTAAAATTTTTCATCTCAGGTCCGGTGGGGGGGATCCGACCCATGGATCCCCCCCTGGATCCGCCCGTGAGTGTTTTAGCCGTTTTAGAATTCCTGTATCAGTGTCGCGTTGACAGGGGGTAGGTATTGATATACTTTGGCGCAGATCCTGGGTTGACGACGGGGATGTGTTCCGAAACATTTCGCACTTCCCTCCACCGCGAACTTTAGAAGGAATCTGCGCTGTTGCTGATATAGTCCTGAATTACACCCATCTATTAAAGTGGCTTTAACATATACTCCAATTAGCTTTTGTATGGCTATTAGTTTATGTTTGTATCAGATAATCGTATAAAAACGATGACCTATAACCATGCATGCTAACGGAGGGTAAAAGGGTTAACCGCCTGAGGTCACCCCTCCCGGAGCGGTGGGCTGGACGACGGGTGACCTGTCATGAGGGTAGCCCAGGCCATAGACGCTCAAACCATAAGTAGTGCTTTTGCACCATCCTCGCCCTCGCCCAACGCCGAACACCTGTGTAGGCCCAAAGTCCTCCCCAGGGATCTGGCTAACCCACGGCCCACCATACTTCCGACCTCAGTCCATGTATGCGTATAACGTTTCGTCTACTATATATTTTGTCGGAAAATATTTTACTATACTGTCGTTTTCATAAATTAAACTTCAAGTGAAACAAATGTCGTTTATCATAATTATCCAGACTCTGTTATAAATAATTATTACAATAGTTTTGGGTACAGTTTAATCTGAAAATTTTCCAAGGTTTTCTTAAAAGAATAAAAATAGGCTGTATATTTTATCGTAATTTCACACAATCTTTCACACCGACTTTCATATTTAAATCGGATCATAGAAATGCATTTCCATTGGGAATTGAAATTAGAGTCATGTTCCGCAAGTAAAGGCATTCGGAAATGGATACTTTGAGATAGAATGATTGGTTTAAAAACACGGTTAGGCACTTACTTCGTGAGGTCTCCGGATATTTAGTCGTACATTCCGATGGAGTAAAAGCATCTGTAATATATACATACAAAAATTTGAATTTAAAGTGCCATATTTTCACGTTCGAGGCTTATATCGCTTATCCTATTGGAGCCATGACGTTTCTATTAGATTCAGCAATCCCGAAAGCTTATAAATCTATTGTAGCTATCTTCTGTGTCCGCTTAATTACATATAATTGTACAACTAAATTTGCACATTTAAAATTTGGCCATAGATGCTGCCTAAATTTATTATTTTTGTAGCCGGTCACAACGTCATACAGTATTAGCGGGCAATTCAAGCTAAGTTTAAAACAATGAAACCAACTTGTTTCACGGATTAGATATCTCGAAAGGCACTTCGCTCACCCTAAATGGCCAATGAATTGATTTAATCCAAATTTTAAAATTTCAGGTTTTTGAGCATTTTAATTGTGACTTATCGATAGAATAATATCGCTGTCACAAAAAACCGAAATATCATGGTGAGAGAATTCTGAGCTGCGCTTTCATGTTTCGAACCGATACCACCGGCAAAGAATTATAGCCAAAAATGTTGGGAGATCGCAAATGGACAAAGTGAAAAATGCGGAAATTGTCTCTTGTTTGCGGAAATTCGAACAGAAAACTATTGAAATTGCGATAATACAAAACTTTTATAATCTATATCTAAATATAGGCGTATAGTTATAATCGAATAAAAAATTATGAAAATCCATCAATACAGCGGTAACACGGGCGTAACAAAAAGGGATTTCATGCAGTTGAGAGCTATTTCAAAAACTTGGCTCGCTACGCCCGCTCCGTTTTAATTGTTTATATATATCAGGGTATAACCGGAGCCGAAATTTAACGGAACCGGAAGTAGCAACCGAAACCGTCTTTTTAAAACGGATCCGAACCTGGTCATCGCAACTTACATACAGTAAAACTGAAGCTGGAAGAAATTAAAGCGCAATGAGTGGGCTTAAAATGTAGTAAAAAGCTTTTACATTAAAGTTAATATATTGCAATGACGTTATTGCCTCTCTGGAATTTTGAAGAGACTGAGCAAGCTAATAACGTTTATTTATGGATCACTGTGTCGTTTTTTGGACACCCAGAGCAAAGAAATGCCTTTAACAATACGTCCTTGCGTAAATTGCGTCAAACTGGATATTCTTCTAATCATGGAGCATAGACTAAACACATTCGCTCTGTCTCCAACAGTTTATCTTTACTGGACATACGTTTGTTACATGTTATTTCGTAGGAAACTTGAAATTATTGGTTTATATGGTTCAAAAAATAGACAAAAAGGTATACAATAATTTTCTAGTCAATGGTTAGAGTCAATTTTTAGGCTAGCGTTACTAAATCAGTGCCCCTGAGTTAGATGATGATGGTGCCTGTCTGATCATAATGCTATAAATGAGACAAACTATGATACTGTTCGCACAGTTTTAATACATACATTTCGTTTCGAAAAACGCAGTTTCTGGCTGCGTTGCGCATATTTTACTTTATTACAACCTAGACTTATTTACATAGCCTACAAGCGTAGTGGCTAGTGCTTGACGCAATTTATGTTAGCCAAACCTACAGCTAAGCATTTCTAAATAATACATATTATGTTACCGAGTTGGACAGCTTCAGTGCTAACATCATACACCATAGACTTTTGAATGTGTAAAACAGCTGGCACAAGCATCGACTTGATTTTGTTTTAATAACAAACTCCTGCAGGGTCAAGATGAAAAATCCTACTGAATTTATGTGTCCTACATGCTGATGTGTTAATCTTTTCTCCAATTTTTTCTAATCTGATCTTTTATTTCAAAAAATCCTTCCATCAACAATATTAACTCACGGAGCCTTTTGCTGTTGTTGACATAGCGTTACCGGCAATGTTTGATTTGTGTATATATTAATAATACGTTCGGTTCAGACTTGACAAGTAAAGACAGTAGTTATTTGATTATGTCAAACATCATATCATTATTATGTCGATAGATTTTGGTGGATTCAGAGATTATGTACAAGATGGATCCAGTGTCAATGATTAAGTTGACTACAGATCACGAAGGTCATCCGGTCAGACAACAGTCAGTTGCTGTTGAAATTGTAGATTAAACTTTATAACATTTCATTTGTTCGTACGTATGACTTGTTCGATTTGAAGGATAATCATGTATTTTGACACAAGTGTAGAAAATGAAAATATATTGTTCGGGAATTATAATATAAGCAATCTACCCCATCAAGCCTAAAGAAGTTTGTGCATCATGCAATATTTGACAAACTCAAACTGGTGCCACGAAACAATGAACCAAGGCCATATTTGTCGAAGCGGCGTACACGAAGCATTGGAGCTGTTGCGCAGTCCTTTAAGGAACGTCGCAAAGCGAACGAATAATATACTTCACTCGCTCAAATCGGTCAAAACCACGAGTCGCATCGGTTATCGATGGCAGTTGATAGAATTGAGCATGAAAAAGTTAATTTGCTCAGAGCCCTTGAAACGGTGGGCAATTCCTCGTTTGGAGAGCTTTGTATCTCAAATTTCAGTCATATTGTAAATTAAAATTCAGCAAATTTATTCACAGTTTTATCGTATAACGGCGCTTTGTATATGAAATCGTAGGTTAATCTTCGATATTAAACAAAAAAAAACAAAAAAAAAATTTATTCAAAAATACACCCCTAACAGTATGCAGAAGTGTCTGTTAGGTAGAACAAATGGTATAATAATTCACAGTGATGACTGAATGTTTCGCGTTTTAAAACGTTGTTTTACTACAAGTTCAACCTTGCGAATTTCATTGTTTGTTTGTCTGTTAATTATTCGAATATTATTTATTAGATATAATCGAAAATTCTGATGAGATTTGTCATAAAACACTTTCCCTGTGGTGACGACAGGATATAGGATGATTGCCGGGGTCATTTTAAGTTTACTCTCACATAACTCTTTCCGTGCGGTGTTTACCTGTTCTGACAGTCAGATTTAGTACCACAAAAGCGAGAAATAATATCGGAACGCTTTCACCGTTTGCCATCACGACAAAGCTTACTGATGGCGCTAATATCAGCGAGTTTTTTGTTGAGTAATATTATAATAGGTTTATTATCGCTAATTAAGAGTTCGCTTTGTATATATATTTGATTCGCAAATAAATATAATTGATGTCTAATAAATCGATATGTGCTCTAAAATACATTGCACGGTGATTGGGATATGGCTATATCGAAGTGTCTTATTAAAACTAGACAGACATGCTCCTTATAAAAAGTCCTGAGTTTAGTTAATATAGTCATAAATCTCTTCCGAAAACTTGGACCCAGCGCTATATTTTCGTGATCGGGGGGGGGGGGTTGGTAAACCCAGGGGAAGAAATCAAAGGAAAAAGCTAAGAAGGAAACGGAATTGTCAGTTGGTGTTCTAGCTTCCCAAATTAAGCCATGAAGCAAAAATTGCTTCTGGAATGCCGTAGCAAAACAAAACTTATGTACCTCGTAGGGTAGTATATTTGCGATGGGCGGACCTGTGGTTTCCCGATCCTCCTGGCTCTTGCTGCGGTGCCGGGCCGGACCTTATACTAAGTACCAAAGTATTATTTTTTCAACTGAAACGTAAACAGAGGCGCTTGATAAAAACGGCTTTCTACTATAACCATTTTTTAGTTTAAAATATATATTGCTTACTTAAATATTGAGACCTTATCCTAGTCTTTCTTCAGGCTTTGCTGGATTAAACCCGATCCGGGTTCTTGTTCAAAAACATTGTTTTTTGTTGATTTTTGAAAATGACCAGCATTTCTTATAAATGACTACAAAAATAACCAGTGTTCGATACCAATACCCTAAATATTAAGTAAAATTAAATTTTAATGGCATGTTATTGCACCGATTTTGATCGTGTGTATATCGTTAATTTATAAATTATGTCTTTCGGCAGCCTAAAAATCGCAATTTTTTCCAAATTCTGTATGTCTCGATGTCGCTGCGCTCGGTCTCTACATTTTTATTCATGGTCCAAAAACTGAATTTAACAGTGTACTCAAAATCTTCAGCGCTTGGCTCAGTATCCATTCCCCGACGTCCCAGCTGTTCGCTAAACTAATTCAGTTAAATTCAATGTAGCACTTTTCCATAATGCATTAGATAGAGACGACAGCGGTTGTCCAAATGAGATTGTCGATTGCCGATTTGTAGTTGAATCACGATCCATGAGGACTTGTAGCTCAACAGTAACGGAGTGGTTAATTGTAGGCGATATCTACTTCAGCTGCCTTCTGAACGTTAAAGTTGTTGACTCGCTAGACCGAATAGCTGACAGTAAGAACCTATTAATGTCCTGTTGTATTGTAATATTTCTACTTGTCACGAGCAAGTTGTAAGCTAGCATGAGTGTACTAGTCTATTTCTGTTGGGTCGATCTAAAAGTAGCAGAATAAGTGGAACTTGGTTCAAGTAACCCTTCATAAATATTATCGGAAACGCTTTCTTACTGTTCGCTTTAAATCAAAGCTACTGTGTAATACGGTACCACTATGGATTTTCAAAAAGGACTCCGCTTCTAAAACTTCAGCTACCTCCAAGTAGGTATTGGCATGCTTTTAAAATGATGTACCATGTCAAATTGTACTAAATGATTGTACGATGTCAGAAATAACCAAGTATTCTTAAATTTGCCCAGCAATGCTTATAAATGACCAACAATTTGACCAGTCCAATTTAAAAAAACCTGCAACGGATCATATTTATAAACTGGAATTAAGATATACTCTTTTATCGTTGTTCAATTCCTTCTAAAACCGGGTGCTACGCGACCTACTGACTATGCTTCCATGTCCATAACTTTGGCTTTGTAAAACTGGGGAGTAAGTTCAAGAAGCTGACGCGTTAGCAACTGGGACATAAAAATCTAAACTAGATACTTCGTTGAGGTCGTTGGGTTTAGCATCATTACTTTAATTTTATTCGAATAGACTACTGGTTTCCCCAGAAAATTATATTCCGAGATAAGCACAATTACCTCCTAGGCGCTAGCTAATGCACTTAAGAATTTGGACTTTGTTGTTCCACATTTTCAAAATTTCCTGAATAGGATTAAACCGAATTTAATGAGTTTTAACGCATTGGCTGAGCTGTTTGTCGAGATTTTATTCGCTTACGGTATGAACTAAAAAGGTATTGAAACAGCATAGGACTAAAATTGTTTCAGCCTCACCCGAAGTCGGAATTCTGACTATTATATTGCGTCATGCGAAAAAAGCATAGCAAGATAATAGCTGTGATGCCTGAACGTCTAAAACCGGATCAGATCGATTCAGAACGAGATCGACTAACTAGGTTTGAATTAAAACGCTAACTCAAACAAGCTAATTTAGCTCAGAATGAATTACAAAAATCTTACACAGGAACTCTGAGTTTGAAATCTAGTTCAGCGTAAGTTAGTTTTACCAAACTTAGATTTCTTGAGTTAGGTATGTAAACCCGCAAAATTCAAACTCATGTTTGAGTTAAAATGCTTAACTCAAGACCTCAAGTTATCTGTTGAACTCAGCCTGGGTTAGTTTACGCTCCAGGGAATTTAATTGCGAACGCCATGTTAGAAGTTAACTTTGGTAAATTTGCAGTCTGAGGGCCGAACCTTCCAGCTCAAGCGATAATATAGCTATTATCTAAAACCATACTATCGACAATTTAGTAACAAAACATAAAATTTTAAACCGCTCGGCAAATTCCCAAATACCTTGAAAATTCAACTTTATTTAATGTTAATTTAAATACAAAATACAAGAACCAGCAAAATCAGAATACACCTGGAATTCTTGCTGTGTAATAAACAATATATATTAACCGCCGCCAGATATAACACAGAAAAGCATGATGGAAATTCACTTCGACCGTTACTGTGACACCTTCAGCGTTGAACATAGTTAAAAGCAGCAAAAGGCACAACTGGGAGACTATTCGCTGGAAAACAGTATGATGTGTTATTCTTCTTTTCTATAAAACTGTACAATTGGTACAAAATTGCGTATTTTTCTCGAATTTAGTGCACTGAAGGCCCAACGGTAGTTGAGAATAGACATGCAGAGAACACGAAAAAAGGAAAGGCAACAACGTTTTTGAACTTATCTGTGAACAGTAAAGAAAAGCCAAATTGGGTATAATGATGGGGTAACACCATTAGCCACTAGTCGGTGTTTGAACCTCAGATAATGATCGTGGTTTCTCAAAACTCTTATTAAACCGCCACTGTTCGTCAAAATACTTTGGAATTATAAGTGCACAGCGTCCGTCGGGTTAGGGGGCAAAAGGTTCCGGCACCAAGTGGTGGGAGATGCGTGGACACACCGCGCGTTAGGCGGATGCGTGCCGTTTAAATTATTAGACATTCATATTTTTCAATGAAAAAAATTTGCTGATATTGCTTAAAACTGGCTAAGATTAATCTAGAATTGTTAGCATTGTCCTCAAATTGCTAAAATTTAGGAAATATCTTTTTACCAAAATTTTGCTCAAACTGTCAAAATGTTCACGCATCATCGGCGCGCGGGTGGAAAGGGTGACGGAACAAATTGCTTGGAACAGTCTGACCATTGGGCGGTTAAGCCCGTACTCCTAAATGGGCAGTTATGCGTTAACCATTTTGATTTCTCCCTCAAAATCGATGTCCTTCATTAAAGTATATCAAGCGTGAACGTGAGCTAGATGTGGTTTTTCAGCTGACACTAGTTGTAATAAACAAATTTATAGCAGTGAACATTGTAAAAATAACTTTATCAATCAAATATTACCTTACATCTTCTACAGATACATTGTGCTCAACGATGTCATATGTCCCTCTATTGAAAAATAATTTTCTTTTGTGGCCCACCTATCATTTATGAAAAATTGTGCATCGCTTAATGAAGGGCATGAAAGCAGAAGTTCTCCAGACGCAATCATAGTCCACGAAGTTTAAATAATGCATCATTAATCCACAGTTGCAGATGCAAGGTTAGCCGGTACCGTGTTTTGGCAAGTGAAATTAAAATTCACTTGTATATTATAGATTTAGTAAAATTGATTCCATGTCAATATGTCAAGGGTACCGGTTATTCGTTAAAGATATCATCATGTCCCGTCATTTAGATGATGGCAATAGGAATACCTAAGAGTAAAAACTATTCTATATTGGTCAAAATACGACTCAGTGCCATAGCATGCTTTGCGTATATAGAATGTCTGAATACTTCCGTTGGTACTTTAGATGCTAAGTTTTAGCCTTATCGGCATGAAATATACGTTGAAATAGTTCAAAACATCAAATTTGCCGACTAAGATGCCGTTACAACTCAAAGCCTTAGGCGCTATGCCAATTATACAATAAACATTAAAGCCAATACAACACGGCATCTCCTGCAATTTCGTGTGTGAAATCGTAGTTTGTGTCAGTCGACAGAACGCATTCGATAGCCCAGCAAAATGGTATTGGAAGGAATCTTTGTCTCAAAACACATGTACCATTGCTATTTTACCAATAATAACTATTTAATAATTTAATAAAATATCTGATTATTGAATCATTCGATGGGATTTCAAAATCATAATTATTACAGTAATAATTAAACGTTCTATAGGATTTTGTTATGTTTTCCACAATTAAATCACAAATCATAGATGTGATATGTTTGCACAGCTGACAATCAAAAGCTGGGCAAATGTTTAAAGAAGAACCTAGTTAGTTTGAAATTTTGGCCTATTCAGGCTTATTTTAGCGAAAGTCGTTGAAAAATAATTGTATGATAGTGCCAGCTAGATGAGTTGACGGCACAGTTTTTTAGCGTCACTGTTAATTATTGGCTAGTTAGTACGGAACATACTATATAGTATAACTACTTATATACATCACAACGGATGGGTAATCAACTCTGTTAATGCATATCGTTATACCACATCATTCATAGAGAAGTGTGTGTACGAACTGTACATCGTAAGCTATTTTAGCGACCATCATTGTGTTAAAACAATATTTCCATGGCATTATATTGTTTTAAACACAGTGCCATAAAAAGTGCAAGCTAATTCATTGCTGCTGCAATAACTTTGGTTTGTGTTGCACACTCAATTAAACAAGCTAAAAATATTGCAGCTGTAATAATAATATTGGCTTCTATTGCCCAGCAGCGTAAATGTCGATCTATTGCTGGATCAAAAGCAAGTTTTTTGTTGTGCAATATTTCTTGTTTATATTTTTGCGACAATCGTTATTCCGCTGCATGTGTGCGATAAATGTAACGTATTTCAACTAATGCGACAAGTTTATGCCAGCACATACAATATTTTTATGGCATTATATTATTTTAGACATAGAGCCATCAATAGTGCAAGCTAATTCATTGCTGCTGCAATAACATTGGTTTGTGTTGCACACTCAATTTGTAATAACGGTGACGCAGCTGCATGGCGCAACTTCCTAACACCATGCCCATACGACCCCGGCTATCATAACCTCAAGGCCGGACCATACGTTATACAGTTTAGACACTTTTCTCGGTCAGACCCAAGAAGTTACGGAGCTTAGCAGGCCGCAGGCGCGCTTCACGGGGTGTGTTCGGACCCCGCCCGATTGGTTGCGCACGTGTCTAGTATCTTGGCATGATTGCTGAGGTCCCCCAGGGAGGTTGACACCGAAACCTGCTCACAGGTCATAATGTCAAGCCAATATTCCCTGTCCTAATCTAATGGAAGTTGTTTTGCCTAGCGAGATTTGTATTAAAATGTGAGTTAGTTTTGGTTTTGCCAGGTAAATTTTGAGGTAGACTTAGTTTATTTTCGGTCGAACAGTTTATCCATTTGTGGCCTATGTGGCCCCCACAGGGTTCCGACATGCCCTGAGAGTTTAACGTCGGACTATCTGTTTTGGAACGGGGTAACTTGACTGAGTTAGTGTCGAGTGCTAAAGTTTTCCTAATAAATTTTGTCTCCAGTGCGAGTGTAACCATTGAACGAATGAGTTTGCCAATTAATTTTGAGGACCATTCTCGCTGAAAGGTCATTACACAATTATGTCAATTTTGGCGGCGGACCGTTCGTGTCAGGGCTTGGGGTATTTTCGTCCACAAGCCGTGGCCCGAAGGGTCGGCCCGTCCTTTTTTTTGGACGCACTTATAACGCTAAGAATCCAATAACGCGGGACACGTCACGTAATTTTCAAGAGTTTATTCAAAGTTATGTACAGCGTTAATTAATAACGGGCATTCGGTAAGGTACATAAACAAACACCAGCTAAAACAGGAACAAAGTACCGATCCGAGCATTCGTTCCCTTTGTCCAATGAGAAGAGAAAAAAAGGGGTGGCGCGAGCGAAGTCGTTCCCGGTAGTACCGGACCGAAATCTGTACCCGAGGCGTTCAGCTAGGTCCGCTATAGCTCGGGTTATGTGTTCGGCGTGCTTCGAAGTTAGCTCTTAATAGCGTGCTGCGTTATACGCAAAAAGGGAGGGTTCGTTTCTTTCGTCAAAAGGGCAGGACTCGGGGTACGAGAAAGCACAGAGTCTCAGGCGCAGGATAAAACATGGTCGTATTGTCAAAATCAATTATTATACAAATCGTTACACAGTCAGGAACAAATA
>JASANE010028184.1:0-19192 GCA_030248225.1 Trileptium ribeirensis
CCGAAGCGTCCGGGACCGCTCGCCCCGGTCTCAGATAACAATAAAACAGCCCCGAGACCAGGTTAGGGAACTGTCCAGAGCCGTTTCGCATCCCGGCCGGCCCCTGCCGCCCTGCAAACCGGATAAATTCGCCCCCCACTTGTTCAGTCAGTCGTCTTTCTAGGTAGGTAAGGACACCCAACATTATATAGGGCAAATTTACACCTAGACACCAATGTGAACCTGTCTAGAGGATAAACTCTCAGAGTCCATGTCCCTTTATGTGCCCCTCTCCCCGGCTAGGCTGTCGAGCTTGTGCATTCAGTTCTGAGCATTGTGTCTTCCCCTGAGTAGTCGTCGCCCCGAGCGACCTGCATGTAGGAGCGTTATCCGAAGCACTCTAGGGCCCCTGCTTGGTGCGCTGCATAGCTGAGTCGTTCGCTAGCATTGAGTGAAGCGGGGATAACCGCCCCTAGTTCGCAATTTGGCGAGTATCTTTACGCTCCAACCCATGCTCTGCCCGCTCGTTGCCCACTGTCCGTACGTGATTCAACCGAAGCGCCCCCTGTAAGTTGCGGCTAAACCTCAAGAGTCTGCGTTTAGGTCGGACCCAATAGCGCTCATAGGCACTCGTCCCGGCAATAAATATTGATCGCGTAAATAAACATTGTATCTTGACACGCCGACTGTAGTCTTCCTTGATACTGAGACGATAGGACATTATACTTGTATGGTTTGTCCGCACGGACGAGCAGGCACTGCTCGCCATGGCTTGTGGGCGAGAATGTCACAAGCACTGGCGCGCATGGCCTTCTAACCCATCTATTTGTGTTCTTGCCGGATTTGGGAAATAGAACAAATGGAAAACGTCATCCAAATTTGACCCGTTCACGATAGGACTCAAGAAATTTGTTAGGAATGCTCTCGATTTTAATAAGTTAAAACTTTCACTGGTCAAGGCACCAGTGAGCTCGCATAGAATTTATTGAAGAACGCAGGCCACGCCATTGATAATCCGACTTTAAACACTCAGGGCTCGTCGGAACCCTGTGGGGGCCACAGAGGTCAATGCTCTAGCACGGAGCATACCATGATCTTAACTAGGCAAATCGTCTTGAGCTTCAAATTTCTAGGGACTTTTTCATGTTTTATTTCAAAACTCACTACGCCAAAATAGAATTTAAACAACTTCCGATGAGTCTAAGATAGGGAATAGCGGCTAAGCTCCATGACCTGCGAGCAGGTGTCGGTGCTAGCCTCCCTGGGGGACCTCAGCAATCATACCCGATACTAGACACGTGCGCAACCCTTCGGGCGGGGTCCGAACACACCCCGTGAAGCGCGCCTGCGGCCTGCTAAGCTCCGTAGCTTCTTGGGTCTGACCAAGAATAGGTACAAAATTTAGTATTCACGGTCCACCCTTGAGGTTACGATAGCCGGGGTCGTATGGGCATGGTGTTAGGAAGTTGCGCCATGCAGCCGCGTCACCGGTTATTACAAACCTGACTTTCTAAATGAAATTTTCCATAAACTAATTCAAACGCTAGTCAGATCGAAGTATAACTGAAAAAATCAGAATATGTAAGTGTCTGTCAATATAATAGTTGCAGATTTTAAAAATTGAACTCGTTACTGTTTCTATTCAAGATGATTTTATGTTCCAGAAAAATTGTATTTTGTGAGATGCCAGGTTACTTCTCTGCTAGTGGCCCCCATTTGGGGTTGCGACACTTGGGCACTGTGCATTGGTATGTGCTCTGGAGCTATTTTTCAGCCCGAACTGGTCTTGAATAAAACATGATGTTATAAGTTTTAATTTCAAACACGATGAAAATTAAATATCCACGGAGTTGAAAAGGGAAGATTTTTAGATTTTTAACTTCACAGTAATCCGAGACGGTTAGATAAAGTGTGCTTCGTTTGCTTTGCCTAATGCAAATATAGTATAATGGGTGGCCCAAAACCGCAGTATGTGAAGCCAACCCCAAAACTTCCCAAAAGCGTCGCTATATTAACTAGTGAAGAGCCAGAATTCGAGTGGTGAGAACAATCCCCCAAAGTCTGTTGTAGAAAGCACACAAACAAAGCCTACACACAGTACGCAGGTGCAGCATTATATAAACCGTGAGTGATGAGTCATAGTTACGCCCGCCTCTTTTGATAGCCAACGTATGCCGCGGACAAAACGTCATACAACGAGTACAAAAACAATGAACTAACAATTTAATAATTCAATAAAACCCTAAACTGACCGTGAAAAGAACGTTAAAGAATTCAAACCGACACTTGACAACAAGCAAAAACCCAAACAGAAAACCCAACACCGAAAACAACTTGAGAAAAATCTCAGTTTTCATACCAAGTATGAAGCAGAAGTGTGAAAAATATTTGCCACACAATATTTTTGACACTCGCAAGAAAACCCCATTTCCGACACTAAAAGCAACAATAAGCACACATTTAGGTGCATTTCCCGCGACTTTTTACCAAATATGAAATTTGGCGTCAACTATAAGCGTATAGACTCCAGATTGGGAAGTAGTTGGAAAACTTGTTATATATCATTGGAAAGCCCTGGTAAATCTACATGGAATAGGCCTATTGGTTTGCCGATATCTCGTTTACTTATTGAGAAAAGTCCCAAAAACTGGAGGGGTGCCCGAAAAATGGGCCAAAATGACGTCATTTTGCCCCGTAACTTTTCCCACGGCAAAAATTCAACAATCGGGCTCCGTCACTACACCTAAATCGACCATTGCGGTTCGAATGAGCTATCTTGTATCAAAATCCGCTCCACCGTTATCGTGATCCAGGTGCGACAGACACACAGACAGGACCTCCTCAACCCCCCTCCAGAGCTAAAATTGAAAATTCTCGTTCCACTCGCGAGCTTTTCTCATTCCACTCGAATTCAACTAGTATTTTTTGGTAGTTTTAAGTCAAGGGATTGTGGCTTCTGGATCTTGCAATCGGCTACGGGGTGCACTATCAGGATATCGGATAATACTAAGATACGAAGTCGACTTCGGATATCATTGTCAATCACAGGAAGAAATTACATTTATACAAGGTCTTAGCCACGGGGTTGAAGGGTCTAAACCATTCCGTATATATGTACTTTTATTCTATTAATCGGATGACCGATAACCAGCAGTACATAAGCTGTTACCATTAGGCCAGCACATGTTGCGTCAGGGGCGCAAACATGATTTTGGTTTCAGAAAAGGCAAATAATATGACCTCCATGTTAGATTGCATATTCATTTGAGCCGCCTAGTGGTAGGTGCTACACTGCGAAAGGATGTGAACTGCAGTGGCTTGCAAATTTGGGCTAGGGTTGGATCCCCGGGAGGCACTATGCCAACTGAGCGATCCTAGCAGGACTTCACGTGATTTATAAAGCCGCTATATTTGACAATGTTAGACGTTACATGTGTTTAAATTTCTTGAAACTAAGCAAATTGCTACTGGCTGCACGTCTTATCGCCAATATTTTGAATTCTGTGTGTTGAATGTTTCTATATACATAAGCTAGAGAGACGTACACAGCTATATTGATCGTCAACATACAACACGAACCGAATATCAGTCATGTTGCTTTACGATATTTACCAGCTAGTGTGCATTCAGGAATACGTGCATACTTGGCTTTGTTTATATGGGAAGGGCTCTTTATCGGCTACGCGTGGCCCATAAGAGATCTCACCACCCCTCCTGTCCCGACTCCTAAAATTTTCATTTTAGCCGCCACAAATTTTGACATTTTTTCCAATTTTGCAAAATGCTGCTTAATTTCTTTAATTTATGTTAAAATTTTGGCCACTTTTAGCCAATTTTCCCTACATTTTTGCTGAAATTTTGCTGATTATCATCAATTTTTGCTAAAATTTTGCCCAATGTTTGCTGAAAATTCGATATTTGCAAAAGTCGTGGTCTTTTCCATTTGTTAAGTCCATCGCATACTAGTCTGAGGCGTAAAAAAGGTTGGTGCATAAATTGCTCTACGAAGTGACAGCAATGACACCGGTGACGGCGATATTGCTGTTTTCGTTCATTTTTAGTTTCATGGACCATATATATACGTATGTTCAGATAGGATGGGGAGTTTATCCCACCCCTGAGGCTCGCTCCTCCCCTTGGCAGGTAGCTGAAGCGAGCGAGAGTCGATCTCCTAGCAGCAGGGAGTAACCGGAATTCCGGTTCCGGCGAAAATAGTGTTCCGGTTCCGGCAAAGGGCAAAAACCATACCGGAACCGGAATTCCGGTTTAAAAATTTTGTTTGAAATTTTCCACGTTTTTTGCTTCATCCTGTAATTCAAACATATATATTATACAATGATCAAGCTCCAATACAACCAAGCAAAAGAAAAGATTAACTAGCCAATTTTCCGTGTGAAACGTAAGTAGGGCACATAATTTGAGCAGAAATTTTTCATAATAACCTGCAGGAGTTTGTTAAATCAAAACCAGGTCGATGTTTGTAGCAGCATTTTACACATCCAGAAGTCTGTGGGATACGTTCGAATTAAACCGGTCCAACTCGATAACAGAGTATGGCTTACGCAGACGTACTTAGGGTATGCTTGGCTAACATGAATTGTGTCAAGCACCAGCCACTTGTAAATTTGATAAATCAGTCTAAATTGAAGTAAACTAACGTCATTTGCAACGCAGCTAGAAACTGCTTTCTTGACAATGAACTGTATTTATTGAAACTGTGCTAGCAGCATCACAGTGTGTCTCATTTATATATAGCATTCTGATTAGAAAGTTATCATCATGATATAACTGACGGGGACTGTTTTTCCAACGCTAGCCTAAACAGTGTCTCTGACCACTGATCAGAAAATTACCTTCTATCTATTATTTTCTCTTAGAATCATATAAACCAATAATTTTAAGTTTCCTACAGTAGAACATGCAACAAACGTATGTGTAGTAAAGGGAGGCGACTGGAGACAGAGCGAAAGTGTGTATTCTACGCTCCAAGCTTTGTAAGCACATTCGATTTGACGTAGTATACGCAATGGTGTATAGTCGAACACATTTTTGCTCTGAATGTCCAAAAACCGACATATTTGATCGATAAATAAACATTATTAGCTTCCTCAGTCTCTTTAAAGTATCAGAAAGGCAATAATACCATCGCAATACATTAAGTTTAATGTAAAAGTTATTTTTAATGCATTTTAAATCCACTATACCTTCATTTCTTACATCATCTGTTTTACTATATATAAATTTCGAAGACCAGGTTCCGGATCCGGTTTAAATGGACGGTTCCGGTTGCTGGTTCCGGTTCCGGTAAATTTCGGTTCCGGTTATTCCCTGCCTGGCAGGTAGCTGAACCACCGTGTACGTGAAAGAGTTAGCAAGAAGTGGTAAAAATTCAAGGGGAAATGGGCACAAATCGTGAGAAAATTGACAGAAACTAGAAATAATTTCAGTCCCAAAAAGTTTCAAATATTTACCCCTGACGACCAGCAGATCCCGACTTAGGACCCCGCCGCACCCGCTGTTTGCCATTTTGACCTCGTGCATGTGTGCTCATTGCCACATTTAAAAATCATTTTGACAACACTGTAGCGCATATGATGACAATGGAAACACGCCTTCTGTAGCTGCACAGAAAAGGAATTTCTAGGCTAAATAAGTTCAGTAACGCATATATATTTATATATCAGAGAAAACTGAAATCGAAAATTACCGGAACTGTCCATTTTATCCCGGAAACGGAGCCTCGCCTTCGAAACTTATATATAGCAAAACAAATGAAAACAATAAAGGTACTGTGGATTTAAGGTACTGTGGATTTAAGGTGTATAAAAATAATTTAACATTAACCTAATAATTGACGGTGACTTTAATTCCTCTTTGGTACTTTGAAGATGTTGAGAACGCTGTTTATTTATTGATCAAGATGTCGGTTTTTTGGTCCGTCAGAATAAAAATCCTTGCACGCATCACACTGAGCGTGTTTGTAACGCATGGAGCGTAGACTAGACCATGTCGCTGTCTGCAATCGCACTAAACATGCTTTTGTTACATGTTATTCCGTAGGAAATTTGAAATTATTGGTTTATATGGTTCTAAAAGAAAATAAAAGAAGTATATATACTATAATTTTCTCATCATACATTGTTTATGCTAACGTTGGGCAACAAGTGCCCATGACCTAGACTATAATGATGATTTTCTGATCACAATGCTATGAGACAAACTGTGATACTTCTCGAACATTTTCATTAAATACGTTCATTACGCTAAGCTGGCTAGTCCAAAGTGGGGGCTCGCATTTTGGGATGTCCATGGCAAAAATTCGGGTACCCCGGCTCAAAGTCTTCTGCTGAGAAAAATTAACGTCTAAACGCGACAAAATCCGGCAAAAAAATTGGCCACCGGGTAAAATCCGGCACCCCCGGCAGGTGAGCCGGGGGCCTCCCTGACTCAGGCCCCCTGGCTATAATTTCCGAAGTTTGGACTAGCCAGCTAAGAACGCAGTTTCTGGCTCCTTTGCAGATATGTTACTTTAGTCCAATGTACACTGATTGAATTCGTGTGGAAAGAGAATTTTCAATTTTGGCTTTGGAGGGGGGTTGAGGAGGTCCTGTCTGTGTGTGTCTGTGTGTCGCACCTGCATCTCGATAACGGTTGGGCGGATTTTGATGCACTATAGCTCATTCGAACTGCAATGGTCGATTTAGGTGTACTGACGGAGCCCGATTTTTAAATTTTTTCCCGTGAGAAAAGTTATGGGGCAAAATGTCGTCATTTTTGCCCATTTTTCGGGCACCCTCTCCAGTTTTTGCGACTTTTCTCAATAAGTAAACGAGGTATCCGCAAACTAATAGGCCTATTCCATGTAGCTTTACCGGGGCTTTCCAATGATATATAACAAGTTTTTCAACTACTTCGCAATCTGCAGTCTATAAGCTTATAGTTGGCGCCAAATTTCATATTTGGTGAAAAGTCGTGGGAAATGCACCTAAATGTGTGTTTTTGTTGCTTTTAGTGTCTTATATGGGGTTTTCTGGGCAGATAAACTCATTGCAAGTGTTAAAATATTGTTGGGCAAATATTTTTACACTTCTGGTTCATACTTGGCATAAAAAAATGACCTTTTCGAATTTTTTGGTGACAAGTCGTGGGAAAAGCACCTGAATGTGTGTTTATTGTTGGTTTTAGTGTCGGATATAGGGTTTTATGGGCCGACAAGCTCATTACGAGTGTCAAAGATATTGTGTGGCAAATATTTTTCACACTTCTGCTTCGGGGGATTGTTCTCACCACTCGAATTCTGGCTCGCAAGCGATATATATCCATTGGGTTGCCCATTGCCGCGACCGTAATCTTATATCCATGAAAGGATTAATCGCCATAATTGACATTTCGTTAATCCTAATAACGTGGAAGTTCGCAAACAGAATATTTACGGGTTATGGGATCGGCTAAAGATGTTTTTTCGACACCTAGGGGTGTCCCAGATGGATTCCTGGCATTTGACACCTTAGGGGTGTTCCAGATGGATGTTCCACATGTTCGAAAGATACCTGGCTGAATTTGTATGGCATAAAGAGTATGCTACTCATCCATTTGGGCCATGGTTCATCAAATCCGGAAGATGTATCGTATTTAATATATAAAATGCAAGCGCATTTTCGTTTGTTTAGGTTTTTTAATAATTCCTCACTTTGTGGTAAAATTGGTACCATTAGACTTGCCTCGAGCTACGTTGAATGATAAATTGTAGGTCGAAATTCCGAAGAATTTTTTTTATTTTTAACGTACCTTGGCTCAGAGTACGATAGGGTCTGGAATTTCAACGGCAAGCTATTATACCTACTTGTTCCGAGTCACCAAATCTAAAAAATTTGAAAATGGTCATATTGAGTACCATTGCGCTAAGCTGAGTCCAAATATACCAAAGATTTTGATATTGAACGATTCAGTGATTCCCCACCATATGCTTCAGCAGTGCCCGATTTTTCGTTTATACGAATACACGCTTTGCGATGCAGCAACGCGTCGTAGACGCTCTTCGTTGCCACTGTTGTGCGATTTAGCATCACATTTTCGTGACCGCGTACATGTAAAAACACAATTACAAAGTGCGTTATTTTCTTGTATGCCATAATACACAAATAGACCGCGAAGAAATGATTCAGATTGTCATTTCATGAACGCGGACAAATGTGCGAGAACGCAAATTCTATTTGTACATTGCAGAGCACAACTTCGCGTTCACAATAATACGAATACCAAAGCAAAAATGTGAACCCGAATTTCTGCGCGAATCAATTCGTGGTTTTGACAAAAGTACACATGTAAAGTTCAATCATGCACTACTTACTTTTCAGAGGGCCATTTGCTGAATTTCTGCGCGAATCAATTCGTGGTTTTGACAAAAGTACACATGTAAAGTTCAATCATGCACTACTTACTTTTCAGAGGGCCATTTGCTGAGCTAATACTTACTTTTATTTGGTTGTATATACTGAAACAAGAATCTGTATGCGTATGTTTGGACCACTGCTGGATCAAAAAATAACATTTTTAAACCGGAATTCCGGTTCCGGTATGGTTTTGCCTTTGCTGTAACCGCAACCGGAACACGATTCTCGCCGGAACCGGAATTCCGGTTACGCGCTGATACATGTATGTATATATTCGGGGTTCCGCTATAGGGGGGCTGACCTATATTGGTCGATCTTCCCCCTATAGGCCTGCCGCCGCCCCCCCCCCCCCCGAGACGTTGACCCCTATCGTTGAGGTGCCGGGACCCCGACAGTGCTGCCCACGACCTCTAGATCGAAAATGTCGGGGTCGCCATTGTTTTTTGAAAATTTTTGAAATATTTTACAATTTTTCCAAAATTTTCCCCTCGGGGCCTAATTGTAGAGTTGTATGCCGGCGAATATTTAAAAAATATAATTAAAATCACTCCAAAAATTAAGAATACTAACTTTTTTTAGTGTATCTTTGCTTGTTGCTTGTACAGCAGTCGCCGCCCAAGTGATTATGACGCGTTGAGGATGCCATCGCCGCCATGTACTACTACCACTCCTGCCGACCGCGACCACTCACCACAGCCGCTCCTCCCAAAGCGGCATATGTAGGCGACCATTAAACCCAGGCCGCCTGATGTCCCCCGTCCCCCCCCCCCGCTGACCACATCCGGTCCGCATTTTTGTTGTTGTTGGCGAAATACCTGACGATGTGGACCTCACTTCCACATCATCATCAGCATCCACCTCGAAATTTGTACAAATTTGTATGTTGACCCCTATAGGGGCCTCCCCCGAGTCACGGTGGGGGGGGGGTGACCCCGAGATTTTTCAGAATCGCTGACCTCTATTTTTTGAGCTCCACCGGAAACCCGGTATATCTAGCTCGAGTAGTTATGGTAATATTGTTGCTGTTTTCCTGTATTTTAGTCCCATGGCCCCGTTTTGGCATGAGTCCATCGAGTCCCATAAAGCCTGAGCGGTAACGCAGATCCGTTTTCTTATATTTTGGATGTCATGAGCCCATCAACCTTTTGATCCAAATCACACTTCATGGGGCAGCGCACAGAAAGGCACTACATTGTTAGATATTTATTTGTTCTACAAAATGATTCCTATTTCGCTCATATATGTACAACGGTTGTCGAAACACTATAAATAACATAATTTTTGGGCCTTTTAGGTACCCGATTCGACTCCCTTTGCTTCGAATGGAAAATGTTGAAATCGGGCGTTGCGTGCAGCCAAGGGTACGTACTAGGGAACAACCGAATACCTAATTTCACCGAATACCGAATAGTTGTTCGCAGCACCTATGTATGATGAGAAATCTATAACTCTATAATCCACCACTGTATGTACGTGCACCATGCAACAGGTAGTGACGGCAGCGAGATAGTGCACGACTGATGAAGAACATATATAACTGTGGTGATCAGAACGTTCGATCCGGCTGCGAACTGAATTGATGAGTCTCAAACGCATCTTGTCTTACCAAAGTTGCAACACGTTGGACGTATCTAGCGGTTTGCAGCATTATTAGGACTCCGGCCGTAAAATTAGGATATCTTGTGGGCAGATTTTGACTCTATTTTTCAACTATGTAACAGCGGCCAGTCAACTATTCGGTATTCGGCCGAATATTGCCAACTATTCCGTCGAATACCCAATATTCGGTCGTTCCCTAGTACGTACCATTAGAGATTTCAGGTTTCAAATAAGCGATCGCATGAATATTTCCGCCCATTCAAAGTTGATTTAGACATGTCGGCATAAAAAACCTAATTAATTCACCATTACACAGCTCGTAAGAATTCTTCGCTTCGTTCGTTTCACTCGATACACCCAGAATTCTGAAAATGAAAATGCTAAAGCCCTTGCTAGGCATTGCAATTGGGTTAGCTCAAGACCTATATTATGCGCACAATGAACGTAATATTGAGTTACGAGTGAGAACACTCTCATTTGAATAAAAACAGGTGATGAGCTGGCAAGGTTACTCTGTTCTCATTTTAACACCCGTTTGATTTGGAATGCGGCAAATTTTGATCTTGCTAATATAAGACGCTGTAACTAGCATATTCTAGCTTACATATAACTATTTCTATCCATTACTATTATATCTATACTCAGTGTAAACTTGAATCTCTAGGTATTTTCACTGTTTCAGAGTTATATATATAATTATTAAGAGACAGGCATGGTCGAGCAGCAAACTTCGCTTGCAGACTTTGAGATTGGACGTCCGCTGGGAAAAGGAAAGTTTGGCAACGTTTACTTGGCGCGCACAGTAAAGGAAAAGGCTGTTGTTGCAATGAAGGTAACATTTATCGCTGATTGAAGGAGTAGGTTAGGATATTGTTTTTTGTTGTGTATACAAGAAATACAATAGGCATTTTGGATGTCTCAATTCACTGCTACAATGTATAATGAGGTACCCGAAGAAATTAGGATTTGTGTTGTATCCTGTATTGTATTGGCATATTTTCATTCAATTGTTGTTACTAATTGTGTAATTTGATCTGAGCTTTGTCTTGCTAACCCTGTTTTGATATATTGTTAGATTGGGTAAAAAATAGAGACCAAGTTGGATAAAAATAATTGCAGCGGAAGACTAGGTCCTACTACTTGTAGAGCTATGTAATGCACGGTCCTTCATCTTTGCTCAGAGTGGGACAGGTCCCCAAGCCATAGTCCTTAGTTGTAGGAGTTTTCGCGAGGTCAGATACTTCCAAACTAAGCAAAAACCTTGAAGTTACGGTCACAAAATTTTTGTGCCACAAGCTATTGGGAGAATACCGGGCTATGGTCGTTTGTATATTGAGCGTACACAGACCCTACTATACAATAATACATCAAACTTAGTTCCGTTATCGCTTTGCATTTTTTACAGATCTGTTTTTCACCCCAAAACATTGGATGGGCGAGAATAAAAACAATATTGTTGCTTTTTACCACCGATGTTTGTACCCCTTTTTTATATATAACCCATAACTGACGTAAAAGGCTAACAATGGTGGTGTTATGTATATTGTATTCTAAAACATTCTAGTTTTAGTGTTATCATGGGGGGAAAAGCAGCCTAAAGCAAACTTTACACGAAGACAAGTCATTGAGGCGGTCCCAAAATTTCTTGCTGCGTCATACTACGGTTCAAGTCTATCCTGGAATTTTGGTATCTATGATAGACTCAATGAGCTAAAGGAGTAGGGTCGCAAGTGCCAGCTTTCAGATGAAACGGAGAACAATTTGGCTGAATACGTTCCACAGATGACTCGACTCGGTGTCGGACTAACCGTCATTGATTTATCGTCAGAGATTACATTGTCGCAAACGAACTTGTCACGTGTTGAAAGGACAGCTGGCCAGGATTTGGACGCGGAATTTCATTGTTTAACGGCAAAGAAATGTGGCCAGATGCAGTTGACCCGCAATTTCATCATATCTGATCCCTACATCATCTATGGCTTTTACGACATGCTCGAGAGTGAGATGGAGCGATTGGCAATTAAACACAGACCAGAATGCGTATAAAACTCTGTCGAAAGTGGCTTTCCGACAGATCCATCAAAATATTCCATGGTTGGCTGCAGTTACAGCGTGCCGTGCTAAATGTGAAAATAAAACAGTGCTTCTTTATTGTAGCACCGATGGTCAGTCACTGGACCGGCTAATCGTTTTCGGGGTAAAAATTGCAAACATCAATGACGTGTGATTAGGCCCTTCCAGCGACGACGTATGCAATGAGTGATATCGCATGGGTTACGACTGACATATTCCACGCGTGGTTCAAATGTTCGTGGGAAACTATGGCTGGAACTAGATCAATTCTGCTGATAGTTTACGGTCACATCTCTCCACACCGTTGAGCTCGCCCGGTGTGAGAATGTTTCTGTCATGAAGCCTGTTTCAGGCATTGGACGTTGCATGTTTCGTGCCGTTGAAAGCCTTCTACGAGAGGGAACTGATGGGACACGTTCGGCGAACTGGACCTCGTGAACCGCTAGGTCGGGCTGCGTTTGTAAATCTCATCAATCGCATTTGAAGTCATATCCTCAGTGAGCGCAAAGTCAACGCGGGATTTGCCGCAACTGGGGTTTAGCCGGTCAATACCGAAAAATACAACGTCGAGCAACTGGATAAGATAAAACTAAAGTCTTACTTCCGTTGGCGGGACCAGGGAAGTCCGGTCGATGCCCATTTCGATGCTATTCTTCCTGAGGATGTGGTTCTAGCTGCTCGTGCGACAGTGTCGATCATGGCTGTAGTGATTATGAGGGTGATGAAGACACAGTGGAGGGATTTTGGCAGGAGCCATGCTGTACGACGACCCTCACTCCGTCAGTTTCAACTAGTAAAATTGCCGGTCATGCTACTTACCGCACACCACCGTCTCGAGCATCTTTACTTTCGGATACTTTCACGCCCGGTTTCATTAGCCATAAGCCTTTGGCGCTCCAGCGGCATGATCCGCCAGGGATGCAATATTCAATGGTGCTGGTCTCAGCAGATGAAACTTCGTGCGAGGCCGTCATGAAGTCTCGTGGACGGCCGAAGTCCAGCGCGTCTTCGGCTAAACGGCATCATGTCTCGATGCACGGTGCTAATAGTACAGATAAAGCACACGTTTGGCATAAGCAAAGTGCAGACCCTAAGAAACACGCCGTTAAACAGTTGTCCTCTGCTAGCCCGGATGCTACAATTGGTAATCAATCACCTTGAAAAAAGCATCGTAAAAAACCGTTTAGTCACCCGACGAAAGTTCGTTAGGACTGCCCACAGCGTAAAATTGCAGTCGAGTACAGAGCCAGGACTGCTTTTTTAGTTCAGATCACCCCACCCTTACGAAAGGTCGATCCGGACAGGATCTATTCAAGTTCGCCAGAGAGAGGCACTGGCGGTTCCAGCGCGTCGCTAAATTAAACTTGCCATTACCAAAAAACTCTAACCTGTTATCATGCACTGGGTATGAGTATTGCGATAGTGACAGCACACATCCGCTAGTAGCATGCAGCGCTAATGTTCATTCAGAATTCTACTTAAATATGTGACGACGTATTTTGCAATTCGGTGTTGGCGGTTAGAAATTTGTGCTGAACGGCAGGGCTGGTGATTTCGTTGGCGCCACGGATTTCACCGAGCTCCATGCTGCTGTGACTGGTTTAAAAGCCTCCATGATACAAATCTGAGGACGCTTATGTATATATATAAATGACACATCTGTTTACTAACTCTCGCCTGAGCGCCTATTATATAGACTTCCCTTCTATTCTGATTAATCACACCTCAGTTCGGCCACTTTTTATGCTGAATGGGGCTTTTGGTGCATAATTGGCGGAAAGTCCGGTTTTCTGCTGGTGCTGCTGCATTGTTTTCAGCCGACGTTACAAGTCGACGATAGACGGCTGGGATGACGATGGACGGATGGGCAATGTCGATGTGAATCACTTGAGATAATGGTGAGTTTCGTTGCTACACCTTGAGCGTGCGGCTTATCGACCTTCAGCAGCAGTCAGCATGACATGGAAAGCGTTTGCAAAGGATTTTTGTTCGCACAGCAGCCCCGAAAAGCTTAGAGTTGATCGATGTCGTCAAAGAGGATTTTGAATCCTTTAAGGCAAACATAATGTGCCGAAACGGAGGATATCCGAGGAGATATTTCCGAAAATGGACCAACGATGGACGATCGCAGGGAGGTATTATGCTGGTGCTGTGTGACTAAAACGGCCATATCTGCTGCTATTACTATCCGTGATAATTGCTCCAATCGCTTCACAACTGGTTTCTCGGTGGCCCAAAAAACGGCTGTTTTTTTCATCCTTATCATTGGGTAATGACAAACATGTTTGTTAATGTTTGCTGCTGCGGAGCGACAATGTACGAGCCAACTACATATCGTACCTAGTAGCTACATGTGGTGACTATGCTTCTGTATTACCCAGCCCTGCAACGATCTCAATGAATTGGTGCGAAAACAAATTTCTGAAAGTTGTTTTTATTCAATCTGACTATGACGAATATATTTAACTCTTAAAGGAATAATTAGAGAAAAGCAATATATTTATTTGTGTTGAAATTTCTCCAGAAATTAAAGTCGTCTATTTAAAACGTCATTGCTCCTTTAAGAAATGCAAACAGCTTATCAAACATATTTTGCTAAATATGACCTTTATCATTTTGGATATCATTGGGTCGTTTCATTTGCGTACACATTTGTTGCTAATACCGAAAATCTTAGAAATCAGTCTCTGACTTAAAAATCATTGTTCTTTTAAGAAATGCAATTTAGCAATAATATTTTCAAATTTTGCTAAATTTGACTTTTTCATTGTTAGACTGCCTCATTTACACACATTTTGTTGCTAATGCCCAAAATCTGAAAATTTCTGCGTTAATACAATGTACTCAGATCAGATATTGCAAAGTGTCTTTGATTTAAATTACTATGTATATATACTGTCTGATGCATCATCACGTTCATTTTAGTAGGATCCAATTTTTAAGATATTTATATCTAGATTATTAAGACCTAGAAACGCAAAAATTTCCTGGTCTTATTTACTAATGTACCGTATACGACGCGTCCATAAACATTAAAATATCTGTCCTACAGGGAGTAACCGGAATTCCGGTTCCGGTTCCGGCAAAGGGCAAAAACCATACCGGAACCGGAATTCCGGTTTTAAAATTTTGTTTGAAATTTTCCACGTTTCTTGCTTTATCTTGTAATCCAAACATATGTAATATATATTATACAATGATCAAGCTTTAATACAACCAAGCAAAAGAAAAGATTAACTAACCAATTGGCCGTGTAAAACGTAAGTAGGGCACATAATTTGAGCAGGAATTTTTCATAATAACCTGCAGGAGTTTGTTAAATCAAAGCCAGGTCAATGCTTGTAGCAGCTATTTGACACATCCAGAAGTCTGTTGGATACGTTTGAATTAAACCGGTCCAACTCGGTAACTGAGTATGGCTTACGCAGAAGTACTTAGGGTATGCTTGGCTAACATAAATTGCGTCAGGCATCCGCCAGTGCGCTTGTAAACTTGGTAAATCAGTTTAACTTGAAGTAAAATAACGTCATCAGAAGAACATACAACAAACGTATGTGTAGTAAAGGGAGGCGACTGGAGACAGAGCGAAAGTGTGTATTCTACGCTCCAAGCTTTGTAAGCATATTCGATTTGACGCAGTACATGCAATGGTGTATAGTGGAAGACATTTTTGCTCTGAATGTCCAAAAACCGATATATTTGATCGAAAAATAAACATTATTAGCTTCCTCAGTCTCTAAAGTTTCATAAAGGCAATAATACCGTCGCAATACATTAAGTTTAATGCAAAAGTTATTTTTAATGCATTTTAAATCCACTATACCTTCATTTCTTCCATCATCTGTTTTACTATAATATATAAATTTCGAAGACCAGGTTCCGGTTCCGGATCCGGTTTAAACGGACGGTTCCGGTTGCTGGTTCCGGTTCCGGTAAATTTTGGTTCCGGTTATTCCCTGCTGTCCTACACCATCTACAAAATCTTTTCATGTATCAAGTATTATTCTGCGTATATATCAGCACTGTGTGAAAAATTATTTTTCAATTCGTTGGAATGAAATTATTCGGTTTTGCAGATTGTGCACTTTTTCAGACTCTGAATGTTTTCGAGTACTGAGGAGGGAAAATGTAATTCTTTTCGAAGGTTTTTTGTTGAACCGGAATACCAAGCATTATATACATGAAACTTGTCTGATTTCAGATTTACCGCATACTGATTCACTTGCACGCCGAATATCTCAAACAGTTTTGACACCTCTTTATGAGTGTGTCATTCTGGTTTCCTCAAACTGCCAAAATTATACCTGGGACGCCTAGTTTGGAACTGGGTGGAGTCGAAAATACTTAAGGATGCTCTTCCAGTAGTTCATATGGGGTGTCCACAGTTTAACAGGGGGACAATAAAGTACTGTAACTGCCAGAAAACATCAGTAATATGTAACTTTACAGCTGACAAGAATAACTAGCTTAACAATAATATGTATCTTAACAGCAAGTTGTATATGCAATAAAAGCCCGACAGGAAAATTTGGTGATTCTTTACCTCCCAAAACACATTTTAATCCATCAAAAATCCAATACCCTCTCAGTGGTTCAGTAAAGTACTAGAAGAAGTGCGAATACGTTGAAATACCTGAACTGCCACTTCCTACCTATTTGGAGAAGCCAGTCATTTTTGCTAATTGATGGGCTGTAACGGGCAAAACTGATTCCTGGAATTCACCATTGGTCTTAGTGCAGCGATTACAGTAACCTCGGTATTCAGTCCTTGAAAGCTAGCTGTATTTAAGTCATTTGATATTTGTATATAAAATTATCTATGTTGACATCTAGATTCTTTTAGTGGTTACTGATGAAATCCGGGAACACAGTTTTATAGACACAGGAGACTATTGCCATACTGAGGTTGTAACCTTTGGTAAAACTTCTTTTCTCGTCGCGATGCCTGCTTGCAGAATTTTTTCGACAACTGTGGTGAACACACCTTTGTGTCACCAATAAGTTGTTCTCTGTTACGGTTACATGATAAGAAAACATCACTAGCTGGAAATCTCGCTTTACGTCAGGATTTTGGCAGACTTCTGTTAGTGGGAAGAATGTATATATATGCTTCGTTTCATAGACTGTCTGCGTCGCTATAACTGTCCTTTATAAACTTGCACATTGTATTCGTTATTGATTAAAATTTGTTGCTGTCCAAATGAGAAATCTAAGGGGCCAACACTTCCCGGGTGGGATTACCCATTAATTTATTCACCGTAGGTTAGGGTCTACCATCCCATCATCTCTGCAGCAGAATCCCAGTGCACCATGATCACAGCGAACAGCGCGATTTTAACAAAGTTTTGACACTCGTTTCCGTGTAACAGGGAAGCAGTTAAAGACATATATTGGGCAGTGTGTATAACGGGGCAAATTGGATCCAGTAACGGGTACTAATTTATGTTTAATACATATCAATTGTAAAATTATATTTGTAACAGGAAATTTGATTGTTAATGAACAGAGAAAGCGTAATTTTGACCAAGGTCAACAGTGAAGTGAAAATAGTAATTGGAAAGTTACGGAAACCCTGTTGGACGTCACATTAATGCTGTATGGGGGAAATGTGTTCTTTATTAGGGGTGTATGAAGTTTAAAACTTGTTAATAGCTCAATTTATTATTGTAGCTGCTGTGGAAGTCGCAGCTGAGTGCAGCGTCAGTGGAACATCAGCTTAGAAGGGAGATAGAAATTCAAAGCCGCTTGAAGTAAGACTCCGTTTACAGATGATTGCAAATATAGTGCCAGAATACTACCTACTAGAGTAGCGAAAATGTCATTGAAACGGAGCGAGCGAGGTCTCGGGTCCATGGTTACAGTGGCTTTAGTGTAGTATATCAAACTCACAGCCTGTTACAAGGTGATTTCACAAAATTACGACTTATGAAACCACGTCCGCTTCGTTTCACCTTTAATTGAGAGTTACTCGTATATTTATAAAATCTTGCCACCGTGTAGCGGGGTATATATAATCAACTGTGGTCGAAGAAACAGCAGCTAAGTAGTCGGAAAAGCATATAAATTTTGGACGTTGCTTGGTTCATAGTGCATTCATTAAAATAACGTGTAACAGTGCAAAATATTTGACTGCCTCACCAGCAAGCCATCACAAACCGTATCGGTTTGCCAAAAAAATTGTCGGACCTTAACTATATTTTATGTCTCCTTTTCTTTAAGGTTACGCTTTATTTTTATGGGCCTTTTTCTGCCCCAAAACTCAATCTGACAATGAGTTGTCATTGTCGGCTGGTGCTAGACCCGGTGTTTTAATTTTTCTCCTGCAGGAGGCATTAAATGGAATGAAGAATTACGGAATTCCTTTTGTACGTATAAAGGTTAAGGCATATCTTTAGAGGTTCGTTCCATCATGTTCATGTTATTTTTCATTGAAGGTAAAATAAATTTTCAACATTTCGCCTTATCTTTTTGCACATGAATATTAAATTTCAAGTCGATCTCTTCTGAAATGGGCGAAATTTTGGCTGTAATCTTCGGCTGATGCTATATATAGTAGTCATTGCCTTAGGGTTGTTCGATAGGAAAAGTGCTGACGATGGCCTTTGAATAGAACACTGGCTTCTCCGAAATACCAAATTTATACCTGGGGGAATGGACCGGCGGTTTCCCACGTTTGGAACTGGGGAGCTTAATACCTAGGGTGAGATCCACGACCCAATTCATTGGGGGATTTCCGCTAGTTCATCTGAGGGTATCCATTTGAGCTGGGAATACCACAAAGTGCTACAACTGTAAAAAACGTCAAAATCTGTGCAAAGTAACGACTGCCTGCGATTGCGGTTATGCAAAGATAAATTAACATCTTTTTAGCCCCTTAGGAAAAATGTTGGATTTTTTAGTCAAAATGATGAAAAACCGCCTATTTAGAACCCAAGTAATAAAAATTCGGCAATTTTTTGGCCGTACATGCACGGGAATACAGGGAACCCAAATTTACTTAAGCGGCATGAAGTGGGGGAAGGGCGATATATCCTAGGCCCCTCTCCTACCATATTTGGAGAAGCCAAGATGTCCGACTACATTTCCTCTGTCAAAATCGCAAAAACCCGGTTTTAATAGTTCTTTGCGAGATGCGGTTACTTCTGTTC
>JASANE010028185.1:0-11198 GCA_030248225.1 Trileptium ribeirensis
ATGTATTTGTTCTTTGGTCAATAATGCAGGCGCGTCGTCTGAAAATTTCGTATGGAGGTACCCACGTAATAATAATGCATTGTTCTTTGGTCAATAATGCAGGTGCGTCGTCTGAAAATTTCATATGGGGGTACCCACGTCATAATAATGTATTTGTTCTTTGGTCAATAATGCAGGCGCGTCGTCTGAAAATTTCGTATGGAGGTACCCACGTAATAATAATAATGTATTTGTTCTTTGGTAAATAATGCAGGCGCGTCGTCTGAAAATTTAATCTGGGGGCGTACACGTAATAATAATGTATTTGTTCTTTGGTCAATAATGCAGGTGCGTTGTCTGAAAATTTAATCTGGGGGCGCCCACGTAATAATAATGTATATGTTCTTTGGTCAATAATGCAGGCGCGTCGTCGGGAAATTTTATATGGGGGTACCCACGTAATTATAATGTATTTGTTTTTTGGTCAATAATACAGGCGCGCCGTCTGAAATTTTCATATGGGGGTACCCACGTCATAATAATGTATTTGTTCTTTGGTCAATAATGCAGGCGCGTCGTCTGAAAATTTGATATGGGGATACCCACATAATAATAATAATGTATTTTTTCTTTGGTCAATAATGCAAGCGCGTCGTCTGAAATTTTCATATGGGGTACCCACGTAATAATAATATATTTGTTTTTTGGTCAGTAATGCAGGCGCGTCGTCCGAAAATTTCATATGGGGGTACCCACGTCATAATAATGTGTTTGCAGTTTGGTCAATAATGCAGGCGCGTCGTCTGAAAATTTCATATGGGGTTACCCACGTCATAATATAATGTATTTGTTCTTTGGTCAATAATGCAGTCGCGTTGTCTGAAAATTTCATAAGGGGGTACCAATAATGCAGGCACGTCGTCTCAAAATTTAATCTGGGGGCGTCCACGTAATAATTATGTATTTGTTCTTTGGCCAATAATGCAGCGGCGTCGTCTGAAAATTTTGTCTGGGGTCACCCAGAGCCGCCGTTAGCACCCCCATACCCCCCTAGGGGGGGGGGGCTCGCCCCTTGCAGGGGCCTCGCGCCTTACAGGGGCCTCATCTCATGGCCTCTGGGTGAAAAGTTGAAAAAGTGGGAGCCGCAGCACAACCTCAAGCACCTTTCGCAAAGTAAATGTACACGATATACAAAGGTAACCTCAGAGTTTAGAAGCCTAATCGTGAGTATGATTTTAACCGTTCCGTGGTTCAAAGTTAGTGTTTTTACTGGGCGCCTGTTTTACGGACATACACGAAAATTTATTTAGGTCAGCGTCTATGCAACTAATGTATAGCATTTGGTGTGAAATAAACTAGTAGTGGCCTTGAGGCCCCTGGTTATATTCCGGTGTTATCTACGTGATAAGTCTTGACGGTTAAAATAAATATTAGTATTAGTAATTTTGTTATAATTTAGGCATAATAATATTAAATTTTGATATATGAAATATGTGTTCGTGAAATGAAATTATGGTATTCGAAAGTGGTGCTTCAAAGCGCAAACGTACAAAGGAGCAGGCTATAAGGATGCTTTTAAAATATTGCAAAGGCTGTTTATAAAATTATGACCATGCATACTATCTTAATTTAAGGAACAACTCTCAAATTTAAGGGTACACGGTCTTTGCAAATTTTTAGAGTATAATGTCTTAAGGTAAGTGTATTGGAAAACGATTACATTAGTTAAGAAATGTGATAGGGGCCTCGCAGCCTGCTGGGGGGCCTCGCAGCCTGCTGGGGGAGGGCTCGCAGCCTGCTGGGGGGGGCCTCGGACATCCTAGCGGCGGCCCTGCGTCACCCACGTAATGTGGTGGTAAACTTAGCATATGATTTGAGCGTTGTATGTTGAAAAACATTTTAATGCATTTGTAAACTGAAAGTCGCCATCCAAAACTGGGAGGGTGGGGGCATAGCCCTCAGTGGTCAGCGTGGTGATGCATCTGCAATAATGTAAGAACGTATTTGGTATGTTTTAGCAGCAGTGAAGACGGTGACTTGGCATTATATCTGCTAAAATTTTTAGTGAAAAAAGGGCAGCCATCGGTTGCAACAGTTGATATTCAGGGTTGTTTGAAGTAGAGTCGCTTTGACCCATTAAATGTGCGTTTTGCAAATACAAGTTTAATTTAATGCAGTTAATAAGGGAAATACTACCGCTCTTGCAGCTAGTTAAAACTGAAAGCCGTTTTGATTTGGTAGTATCCGTAGTAGTGATGGGCTTTGAGTTTTACGCGATTCAAAACGAGTTGATTTAAATAGGCTTGCTTAGACAGATGCTATTTTACATCGAGTATTTTCGGTTGAGTTTAGTATAAATTAATTTGGCGTTCATAATATCGTTTCGCATAGGGTTTATGGCAGGTTATCCAATATGATTACCCGACTAATTTTGTTGTACTAGCTGCATTGTGTGGTTTTACACTGTTCTGTTTAAGAAATTTTGCTAACAACTCGAATTTCAGCATCTCATCATATCATCTATCTGAAACGACATTTCTGTGCCAAGTTTACATCAATCTTATTCGGAAACGGCAGATTTAAAAAGTTTTCTGTTACTGTTTGAGCAGGAAAATTTATATAGACGCATTAGTAATCAGGCCATCTTAAGACCGATCTGCATTACACACCGCAAATCATCAAAATAGCTTTTAAATTTACTCATTTTCGTGGACACATTTTATGTAACTCCCGCATATGTCAGTACAGTCGGTAACTAATTTAAGCGTTACTGTAAATAGATTATTTATTTAGTGAAAATTTGGAGGTAAGATTTGTTAAAAAAGAATAAATTTTGTCAAAAAACTAAGATTTTGTACATAAAGTAATTTGAACATTTTATGCATTTGAATGGTGAGGCACTTTTTGTATTTCCTTCTCTAGAATATATTTGTAGGATATATTTGAATAGAGGTTCAATTTGAATAGTGGTCAAATTTTCTCTAGAATATACCTATTTGTTTTATTATTTCCTTCTCCAGAATATGCTGAACGGCACTGAGCTGTTTTCCATGATTGTCACGGTATAAACTTATGATATGTAGCTGCTTCTATTTTTTGGGTCAATCCTTGAGTGAAACGTCTAATGGCGACCCAACGTCTAGACCCCAGATACCATATGAGGCGGTTCTCCTATAAAACAAGTGTTGTCGCATAATGTTTCCAGCTAGGCAAATATTTGTGTTACCTTTACCGGCAGTAAGCTTATGCTCAGGGCCGGCGCTAGGTGTGTGAGGGCCCTCCAAACGATGTGTGAGGGGCCCCCGGGCTTCTAGCATTATTTAACCAATCTTAGTCGATATAGTAAAATAGTTAAAACGACTATAGCGTTCCTGCCAAACAACTATTAATACGGTATTCAATACAATTGTATTATTGTATACATGTAAAATCTGAAGCATGGAAAAATTTTGAGTTTTTTGTTTTAGCGGCTTGTCAAACACTTTCAAAATGGCATAAAAAATTTTAGTTATATCTAGCTTGTGAGGGGCCCCCCAAGTGTGAGCGCCCCCCCGGTGGGGGGGGGGGGGTAGGGGGTGCTAGCGCCGGCCCTGCTTATGCTTCCTCAAAGTACCGCGACTAGTAGTGTGAAACCCAATCAGTTAGTAGCGTAAGGAAGAGGGTGCGAGTTTTGTTATTTTTTATATTAAGTAACGCGGTTAAGGTATGCAAGGACCATCAATTTATGGAGGAAGGTGGTCTTAGGGGATGTGGTAAGATAGGAAGTAACTAAAATCATTACTCACTTTCCCTGATGTTTTCCTATAAAATTTTTTTAGAATTTTGCTAATTATTGCGACAATATTTGGTGTGCATTGAAGGTCTGACCCACTAAGCTTGCTTACAATTAGACTTTATACATGCATATTTTACTGTGTCATTTCATGTCCCCCTTTAAGGTAACAAATAGCCATTTATGGCCGCAAAACAACGAAGAAAACAGATAAAAAAATTAATCCTGAGTATGCGCTGGATGTTTAAAGATAAGCGACTCTATCGTCAGGAATGTCTACCTGCTATCGGCTAAGATTTGTCTGTGTTCGATTATCTGATAATAATCTGTTAATAAATTAAGGAATTTGCTACTGTTTATGCTTTTCCTGCTGAAAAGTAATGAGATCCGTTATGGATAAAAGCTATTAGTGAGAATTAGTGCTATTATTTATGTTTAGTTATTATTATTTACAAAGTTATTATTAGTGATGATAATAGTTATTAGTCAGGACATAAAACTTTTATTATAAGTGACACTAGTATCTCGCATGGGAACGTGAAATGGAGCAAGGGATTTCATTTTTAAGATATCAGTTTGTTTAATCACCTGTGGCAGGCTGTGATGTATACATCTTAGACATCTGTGCTGGTCCTTAGACATCTTGAAGCCTGAACCCATTGAAAATCTTAAAACCTAGTCGACTATAGACCCATCGAAATAACTGGCAACGCACCAAGTATAGTTGCCAGTCTCTAGATAACCAAACCATCGTAATCAGCCTAAACCTGTACAGAATGATGACCTGTACGCTAATGGATAACCAAACAACTGAAGACAGACTACATTCTTGAAATCGGGTTCATATACCCTAAACTCATTGAAAACTCACGAAAGGACATGGAATATGCACATGGACATAATCAAATCACTGTATTTAGCACAAGGAAAAACCCTATATAAATATTTTTGATGCAGGTACCAAACAAGTGAAGACAGACGATATTCTGGAAATCGGGTTCATTGACCCTAAACCCCATGAAAGCATCTGAAAAGGCATAGGATATTCGTGCTGGTCTCCAGATAACCAAACCATCATTTTACGACTACCGGAAACCCTACGCAGATAATTGTTTATGACCTGTATACAATACGTAACCAAATAACTGAAGACAGACTATATTGTGGAAAACGGGTTCATTGACCTGAAACACCATGAAAAGGCGCGAAATATGCTCGCTGGACTCTAGATAACCAAATCATTCGTGCTGGTCTCCAGATAACCAAACCATCATATTACGACTACCGGAAGCCCTACGCAGAGAATTGTTTATGACCTGTATACAATACGAAACCAAATAACTGAAGACAGACTATATTGTGGAAATCGGGTTCATTGACCTGCAACACCATGAAAAGGCGCGAAATATGCTCGCTGGACTCTAGATAACCAAATCATTGTATCCAGAATTCAGAGATACTTATATAAACCATTCTTGATGTCCTGTGTGCAATACGTAAGCAGACAAATGAAAACACACTTCAGTTTAGAAATCAGGTTCGTCGACGGTAAAACCCTTGAAACCCCTTGAAAAGGTATGATATATTCAAGTTGTACTCTACACAGCAAAATCATCGTATTAAAGCGTGCTTGATAACCTAGTGGGCACCCTGAGATAAAAACAGGCAATAAAATATGAAAAATTCAAAAAATCGCCATTTATGGCAAAGGGTCGGTAAACCATATTCGAGCCACCAATCGGCCCAGGGTGTGGTCCTACAAAAAGTCGTCGTCAGCAAATTTATAGATCTTGATGCGCTTATTCTGCTTAGAGGTCTGCATTTTTCGATGTGAAAACTCTTTGGCGAGATATGAGTTGTGAGTCACTGGTACCCGTATGGCTAGATTTGGCAACGAACCCTTGAAAACTGTTTTTGCCTTTCTGACCCGGAATATGGGTTCGGAGCTGCTTGCATTCAACTAAAGACCACAGCGCATTGTCATCACGTTTGCTATCGAATATAAAAATTTGGCACAATCCGTCCACCCTAAAATGAGTTGTGAATGACAGCGACAGCCGAAAAATAAACAAATTTTCCCCATAGCGCTCGCATTGGAAGCTGCCGTCGCTTCGCTCGCTCTGTTTCAACAAATACAAAAATTATGCCATCCATTAGAATAATTACAACAATGCGGTAACATCGCCCTCTATCAGGCATGGTAAATACCACCTTTAGGGTTAATGCGTTTATAGGTAGGAGATCAGCATAGTACCAGGAGATTCGGGGCTGTAGCCTACCACCCACGCCCTGACCTAGGCTTAAGTAGCGAAACCCGAGTTAGATTCGGCTAGAGCTTAGGCTTAGCATATCGAGAACATTCAGTAACGCACCTTAAAGTTACAATGTCGAAACGCATGATTGGTAGTTCAAAATCTTTCCATTGACAAAGATCACGATTAGCATCAGTTGCCAAAGATCCAATAATCTTTCCACATGTACATTGTAATACTGAAGAATAAATATTTGTATATATGTATGTATATATGTGTATATATATATATAATATGTAAAAATTATGTTTAAAATATACATGCAACATATGTATTGTCAAATTTATGAACATTTCGTTCCCGTAAAGGGATGTGGTTGTCCAATTTTGCAAATTGGAATGTGATTTTGCTCTAAAACACCGTAGCCCGGAATCTGTTTACTTATTGCAGCAATGTACAAAATTATTGAAGTAAGCAATGCAAATTGTCAATTTGGTTTTTATATTTCAACATGCACTTACTAAGCTACTACTTGTCGCAATCCATAACATTACTACTAGGAAGAAAAATTAGCAATGTGGTCTTCATAGGGGAACATGCACTTATAAGGCTAATTATATTGGAATCCACAAAATTATTGCTTGAACCAATGTAATTTGCCAGCGTGGTTTCTATACTGCAAAATGCACATATAAGGATACATATTGTCGCAATCTACAAAATTACTACTGGAAGCAAGATAAATTCACAGTGTGGTTTTCAAAGGGGAATATTCAGTTCTAAAGCCACTTGTTGTCGTAATCCATAAGATTATTGTTTGGAGCAAAATAAATTGCCAGCGTGGCTTCTATATTACAACATGCACTTACAAGGCTATCTGTAGTCTCAATCCACACAATCCTTGCTTGACAGTGTTGTTATTTTTATTGTAACATGCACTTACAGTCCTACTTATTGCCGCAATCAGAAAAGTTATAGCAGTATATGAGCAATATAACTGAGAGTGTGGTTTTAATATTGCAATATGCATATACAGCGCTGCTTATAGTCCCAATCATCGGCAAAACGATTGCTTTATTGCATCATGCTTTTTCTAAACTCTATTTTGTCGCAATCCACGAAATTATTGCAGTAAGCAATATAATCGGACAGTGTGGTTTTCATATCGCACCAAGACTAATTATTGTCACAATCTGCAAAACTGTTGTAGTAAGCAAGACAACTGCACAAAATCGACATTAACATTGCGGGGCCAAAACAATTTTGGAGAGGTTCATGTGAAATTTTTTGTGGGAATAATGGGGGCTAATCTAAAGATTTGCCCCCATGCACACCACAAATCGTATAAAAATTGTTAATCAAATTAGGATTCCAGACATGAACATATTTTGGCTTTCCAAAACAAGTTTTTTTGAAACACAAATTTCATATGTCAATCTCCCGTCTTAATAAAACTTGACAAATGTAAAAATGCAGGCTAATAAATAAATAAATAATTAAATAAATAAATAAATAAATTAAATAAATAAATAAATAAATAAATAAATAAATAAATACATGACTAAATAAATAAATAAATGCATGAATAAATAAATAAATAAATACATGAATAAATAAATAAATAATAAATTAATAAATAAATTAATAAATGGTGAATAAATATTATATATAGTTGTCCTGTATGAAGGATACCAATAACAATAATATTAATGCCAAAATACATAGCTATACATGAAAACTAAAAGTTATATAAAATACAAAAAAGACACTACGACAACTACAATAATACTACTTTATTTGGAAAGACGTCATTTTTATATAGTTTCGAAGACTTTTTTAAATTTGGTCACGGCACTGCTGGAAACTTTTGGTTTTATTAACGTTTTTGACAACTACCGCGGAGCGCTTGCCAGAACCACTAACTGTGTTCGTTGTTCGCCGGCGTCGAATAAAACACGAGACGAATTATTATAACAAATTGGCGAATCTGGCTCTGGATCGATGATGGAGAGACTGACTGCACGAGTATTATAAAACGTTTCTTAAGCTGATAATCATTCATTTTAGGGAGAAGCTGTTACAGAATTTAAAAGTTACAATTGATTATACTGCCGTATGAAGAGCTGTTATATTATGGTGGTGCTAAAGTGTTGTGTGCGGAAATCAGATTAGCATTTCCAAAAGCCATCGTCTTTAATATCAATCAGCCATTTTTGTTCGTTTTGTTTGATAATCAAGTTGGGCAAAGAGTAAGACATGGCTTATATCATGATACACGAGCCGGAATCTACCCAGCATTAGCTATAATATAGCCCGAAAAATTTTCAAACATCACATGCGTATCGAAAGGAAACAATGTTTTATCTACTAAGCGAAACAATGACTGAAAAACGTCGACGTAAAGATGCAACAACCAGACAGCTGTGAAATGAAATTGAGGCGTTGATAGTAGCGCTCAGCTAGTCTAAATAGCATTCCATTCGGTAGATACATTATGCAACGCAAATTAGTTTTTGCAAGGCTGCATAAAGAAAATTTTATAGAAGAGTGTGGCACTCGGTCATACTCATGTAGTTACCCTATATGCGAGGACGTGGTTTTTTTTCGGCTTACCTTCCCCTCCCCCCTCTCCAAAGGATTGCAGAAGTACACCCACGGTTCTTTCAGGAGGGGTATCGACTGCCCATTTCAAGGTTTCGCGGGAAGTACCAACTACAGCGAACAGCCCTTGAAATTAAAGTGGCAATACGAGCCATCGTTAATTACTATTCATTCTATATCTTATTGGAGTTGGTGACAATGCAATAGTTGTTAACCCCAAGAAACGTTGAGGGGTTTTCGATGGCTCCTCAAAGAACTTTGGTATCAGTGGGGGTAAGGCGAAAAACGCTAATAGGATATTCAATAGTATATGGGCATGACCCAGTGTTATACTCTTCTACGAATACTTCGTTTTTGTGTTTGCTACTACATGTTTTTACAGCGGCCAGGGGCGCAGCGGGGGTGGGAGCTGTCGCAGAAAACGTTAATAAAACCAAAAGTTTCCAGCAGTGCCGTAACAATTAAAAAAGTCTTAAAACTATAGAAATGACGTCTTTCCAAATAAAGTAGTATTATTGTCGTTGTCGTAGTGTCTTTTATTTTATATAACTTTTCACATATAGCTATTGTTGGCATTAATATTATTGTTATTAATTATCCCTCATACAGGACGTTTATATATAATATTTATTCACCATTTATTAATTTATTTATTAATTTATTATTTATTTATTTATTCATGTGTTTATTTATTTATTTATGCATGCACGTATTTATTTATTTACTCATTTATTTTATTTATTTATTCATCTGCTTATTTATTGGTATATTTATTTATTTATTTGATTTATTTATTTATTTATTTAATTATTTCTTTATTAGCCTGCATTTTTACATTTGTCAAGTTTTATTAGACGAAGATTGACAAGTTTTTGTGTTTCAAAAAAACTTGTTTTGGAAAGCGAATATGTTCATCTCTGGAATCCTAATTTGATTAACAATTTTTATACGATTTGTGTGTGGTGTGAGTGAGGGCAAAATCTCGTCAGCCCCATTATTCCGCGGGAAAAAATTTCAGCATGAACCTCTCCAAAATTTTGCACAATGTATACAGTTGTCTTGCTACGACGTTGCAGATTGTGATAATTTCAGCGATGTGAAAAGCCACAGTATTCCGATTATATTGCTTACTGCAATAATTTCGTGGATTGCCGACAAATCAGAGTTTTAAAAAAAGCATGATCAATTGAAACAATCGTTTCCCAATTGGAGCTCTGGCAGCATTTTTTGTGCGTATACAAATCGACATACTAATTCTGTGCTCATATACTATAACTTTCTGATTGGGTGGGTTTTGTAAGTGCATGTTTCAAATAAAAATAACAACACTGTAAAGCAACTATATTGAGATTAGGTGCATCTTGCGGTGTGCAAAGCCACGCTGGCAATTTTTGCTCCAAATTGTATGATTTACGACAATCCATTTTTAAACTGAATATTCCCTTTAAAAACCACACTGTGAAATTTATCTTGCTTCGGTGGTAATTTTGTAGATTGCGACAATATGTATACTTATATACATTTTGCAGTATAGAAACCACGCTGGCAAATTACATTGGTTCAACAATAATTATCAATTTGCCTTATAGTGCGGTTTTCCTATGAATACTAATTTTTCTTCCTATAGTGGGATACGACAAGTGATCACTTCGTGGTGTGCATGTTGAAATATAAAAAACAAATTGATTAGTTATTACTCAATAATTATACATTGCTGCAATAGTTGCGGGCTCATCTTTGAGCAAAATCACATTCCAATTTGCAAAATTGGACGACCACATCCTTTTACGGGAACGAAATGTTCATAAATTTGACGACGAATTAGTGTTGCATATTTTAAACATAATTTTTACATATTATATATATATATACACATATATACATACATATACAAATATATCTTAATAATACAATGTACATATGAAAAATTATTGGAAAAATCTTTTGGCAACTGATGCTAATCGTGATATTTGTCAATGAAAGATTTTGAACTACCAATCATGCGTTTCGACATTGTAACTTTAAGGTGCGTTACTGAATGTTCTCGATATGCTGAAACTAAGAGTTAGCCGATACCGGGTTCTGAGGCCTAGGCGAGTCTCAGCCCCGATTGGTACTATGCTGATCTCCTACCTATAAACGCATTAACCCTAAAGGTGGTATTTACCATGCTGTAATTATCTAATGGATGGCATAATTTTTGTATTTGTTGAAACGAGACGACGAAGCGACGGCAGCTTCCAATGCAAGCGCTTATGGAAAATTTGTTTATTTTTCGGCTGTCACTGTAATTTCACAACTATTTTTAGGGTGAACAGAATTGTGCCAAATTTTTATATTCGATAGCAAACGTGATGACAATGCGCTGTAGTCTTTTAGTTGAATGCGGCACAATTCAAAGTATATTCCGGGTCAGAGGCAAAAACAGTTTTCAAGGGTTCGCTGCCAAATCTAGGCCATAAGCGTCCGCGCACTCATATCTCGCCGGAGTTTTCAGCATCGAAAATTGCAGAATAGCGCATCAAGATCTATAACTTGTCAACGAGCTTGAGACCGCGCCCCTCGATAGGTGGCTCGTTTTACCGAGCAGCAAT
>JASANE010028187.1:0-15474 GCA_030248225.1 Trileptium ribeirensis
TTATATGTAACGTTAACATACATATCCTAAGAATAACTTAAATTGTATCGTAGGCACAATTTACTTTTATAAAAATTTACAATAACGGTAGTAGTAAATACCTTATCAATAGCTTGTACCTGTGCGTAATATCAGTACAAATCAAGTATTACTTTTAATTATATATCTTCTCTAGTAGTCCACTAATATATGTGCGCGTGTCAAAATTTGTGAGCATACGGATGCCCTCGCAAATCTCACGCTTCTTTACCGCCGCCGAAAGTACCAGCAGTCTTAAAGAAATTTTTAGGCCCGCGAAGAACAAAAATTGTAAAATACAGGGCCAGCACCACAGGGAGGCCGTCCGTAAGTGCACCATCCGTAACTACCCATACTTAAGCCTACTCTAATCTAGATATTGCCAAAACTCTTTGTAAGTTATATTTAGGTAATGTAAGGCCCTCGTGCTGGTGCCCACGGACCATAAAAACATGGTCCCGGTATTCTAGTGCCCGCTGGACCTACCTATATCGGTGGTGTTGGAAAATTGTCGTGGCACCCGTCGGTTTCGGATATCTCGTCGGGCTAGTCCAGTCAAAATTTTTAGGATTCCGCATTTTGGAGCACTCAATCAAAAGTCTTTAGAGTAACGTGTCGGAAAGGGTTACAAAATATGCCGCAGGGTATCTTGCAGGGTACCCGAATTTAGCAGTGTTGTAATATAAGTGTCGAATATGAATGCAGTGCTGCGCCCCAATTGGGCGATATTACTAAAGTGTATTAAATATGAAGAAGGGTATCAACAGTAAAATCGTTGAACCGTGTGCAATTTCTAAAGCAGCTCGAAACAATTTGTCAATAGGTCGAGGTCCCTGGAAAAGGTTTAGCTTAATGGAAACTAGATAACAGGCGTGAAGACAAAAGCAGCACAGCCGTGAACCTAAGTCAATATCAACCAGGATTGCTCCCTTTAGCCCTGCTGGCGCGAGCACCCTCGCATTCCCCGCTTAGTTTATTGGACCTATTCCCACGTTGCGCCCGCCTAGTAGCCACGTAAACCTTAACAACCGCGTTGCATTGCTCGCTATCGAGTATCGCCCGCTCTAGCACCCAGGTCTGACACCCTTCGCAGCCCAGTCCTTGAACTTCCAATGATCACCCGACCCCAAGTCTAGGTACTCAAGGGACTGGGGCCTCCGCCTCAGTGCCCAACATTAAAACAAGTAATCAAATTTTGTCGCCGTCCAAGATGTAAGGCCAGCCGTTTCAAGTTAGGATTAAGAAAGGGACAATAGTTTATAGAGATACACCAACGGGGGAATCTCGCCAAGGCTATACTGATCAGAGAATCCCGCTTAGGGAATTAAGTGAAATATGAGCGAAAGGCGAGTCAGCCTTATTACCTGTGAGCGGGCTTAGGGGTTGACTCTCCCTCGGGGGACTTCATACCATTAGACACGTGGGCCACTATAGGGGCCAGGCCGAACACCCTGGTTAACCCGCCGGCAGCCTGCTAAGCTAAGCGGTTCCCTTAGGTCATCGCATGGATCACCGGGGAGTCGTGGAAGCCGGGGTTGTCCGGGCACCACACACTAAGGAAAATAGTGGTGCAGCTGGGATCCCTTAGGGCCAGAACTGGTCCTAATACAATATAGTGTATCGTCAATACCGTTTAAAGGCGACAATCAGAAGTTCTGCTGTCGCTTCCTTTTCGTTGCCGCAGCCTAAATGCTTTACATGCTTCTCTGTTTTTTGAAAGACTGCATGCCTGACTTCGTTCAGTGTTGCCTGAAAAAGCCTTCTTGGTGGGTGTCATCAATTACACTTTGTTGACTAAGAGCTATAAAAACGCGATGTCATCACTTTAACAATGAATTTAACTGCCCTGAGTCTCATCAAGCTTTCGTTTGGCGTTGCTGATTAGGTGGTAAGGATACGAAATAAAAAATGGATTAGGTTCTGTGCAGTGTATAGTGAGTTAATTACAGTAGAATTGTTTTAATGTGTATATAACGACATATTTCCAACACCACCGATATAGGTAGGTCCAGCGGGCACTAGAATACCGGGACCATGTTTTTATGGTCCGTGGGGGCACTAGAACACCAGGGCCTTACATTAATTAAAATATAACTTACAAAGAGTTTTGGCAATATCTCGATTAGAGTAGGCTTAAGTATGGGTAGTTCCGGATGGTGCCCTTCCGGCCGGCCTCCCTGTGGTGCTGGCCCTGAAGTTTACAATTTTTGTTCTTCGCGGGCCTAAAAATTTCTTTAAGACTGCTGGTACTTTCGGCGGCGGTAAAGAAGCGTGAGATTTGCGCGGGCAGCCGTAGGCTCACAAATTTTGACACGCGCACATATCTTAGTGGACTACTAGAGAAGATATAAAATTAAAAGTAATATTATTTGTACTGATATTACGCACAGGTACAAGCTATTGATAAGGTATTTACTACTACCGTTATTGTAAATTTTTGGGGATAAAAGTAAATTGTGCCTACGATACAATTTAAAGTCACTTTGAAAGGTTAAGGGACGATTCAGACGTGCAAGGCAACGACGTTGCTGATGAATTAGCCAGACGTAGCTCATTAAGACGGTGTTCGGTCTGAAAACATTGGATTGCTGTGCCCATGTTTGCACAATTACGAACGAAGTGGTACGGTGGTGAATCGATGAACCAGTTTTTAGGCGGTGAAATAGCACAAATGTATGTTGTAGGTTGGCTTAACGTTACGTCCAGATAACAAAAGAATATAAGATTATTTTTAACATTATGTAAAGCATGATTTCCGTCAGTTAGTCAGACAACAACTAGGATGTCGTTGACTCAAGTTGTACGACAAAATAGGTTACACATTCACAGAAAAACGGCTCATTTTTTCGAATTTATTCATTAAAGACCGCAGGGTAGTTTGGCATAGATACCATCAAAATCTTGTATTATCTTTTTTGCATCTTGTTAAATTATTTAGTCCAATGTTCAAGGCAGCTTGGAATTTGCCGACCGAGGCGCTTCTGTATGTTTATACCTATAATATTAATTTGACATTAAACGCTGTGCCAAAATTACAGCAATTTTTGTTGTGTGTCTGCCCATGTTTTGAGGCCTAATTATCAATTAACACAGTTTCTAACCTTGTTTTAATATGTACTTTTATTTCGTCTGATACGTTATACCTAGCACTAAATTATTTTAGTAATTTTTTTGTGATTCTTGCCTGCAATTCGCTCTTTTTTCGGCACGGTAGGCTGGCTATGCAGACAGGACTGTTCTATTTAGGAGCGCAGTAAAGGCTGGGGCAAAATTGCCTTATGGCCACCGCAATTTTTCCTTATGGCTTGTTGCTTTTTTAATACCTCGTCCACTTCTGAATAGCGTGCTGCGTCCCTGGTTCGGTTTGCCACCCGTGCCTGTGACCCAATTGTGCTTTTATGGAGAATATCGGATGTCAGCAGTGTAGTTACAGGTGCATAACCTAGTCACCTGATAGGAATAAACTGAGAAGGCGCAGGTATTTAACACGTTTTTTTCACATTTTTGTAGACTATGACAAACATTGTGAGGATCACCGTTTTTAAGCTGAGACTTCGGATAGAATACAAATCAAGATTAACTAGGCAAGATCCTCCGATTCTCCTGAGATAAATTTTATAACCATAATTTTGTAAAACATGATATATACAATCAGTTGAATGAGTAAAACGCAAGCACGCAGAGATGTAAGACAAACTGTATAATAACTGATTATTTATGGGGACAAGTTCTGGTATTTATGGGGCTTGATATTCAGGATGAACTATGATTTTCCCACCTACTACTATTAATGTGGATGGGTATAAAATTAATAAAACCCTAACCAGTTTGTTGGAATTAGAGCGATATACAGAATTAGTAAAAACGCTTTTCTTAAAATACAACCTGTCAAGGAAAGCTTCTTATCTTACGCAAAATTTAGCTTGAGGAGACTGTGATTAAAGCTCAAGTCAATTTGTGAAACAACTTAGAAAATAATAGGCATCCAATACATCTGTAACCGAGATTCTATGTGAAAATTTTTTGACAGCTTGGCTTCAAAACTAGGTTAACACATTTTCAAACTGAACCATACCTGTTATGCTCAGAAAACAACATAATACACAGTTTAATTGGCCCAAGTAACCCTGAGGGGCATTACTTAATAACTTTAGAAAAAGAACAGCTTAGAGCGGAGGGTTCGAGAGGCGACAGCCCTACGACTTAGGTTTAGCCTTAGTGTATGTCTCATATAAGGACCTTAGCTTACGCTTAGTATATCGAGAACGGCATGGCCTGCATTTCATTTCCGCCCCTCAGTGTTACTTGGACCGTTTGATTAATAACCCATATAAAACAAGAAAATTTTGCTTATATAAATTACGTAATATTAAACATTGGAAAAAATTTGTGTAAATATTCCATTTTCATAATAAACTCTGGGGCAAAAAAGACCTGCGAATCGTCAACGGAGTATATAATGCCATGTGGCAGTTACTGTATAGGTTTTAGACGCTAGGCGTAAAGTCAGTGCCTGTAAACCCAAAAATTTTTGATATTTAACCATATAAAACAATGCCCCGTAACTTTTCTTGTCAGCTTCACTACTGCAATAAGTTTTAGACAGTATAATAAAATCCAAAAATACTAAGATTTAAGATCTCATTTACAACAGTTATCTTAGTGCTATTCTGAGGACTCGAAAATTCTTATAAATAAAATGAATTAATGGTAAAGTAAACATTTACAATTATATCCGAAAATCTGGAAAATGGGTTTTAATATCACAATATAATTAATCTAACCTCTTTCAGCCAAGGTAAATCCTATGGAGTAATCGTAAAAACGACTTAATGCGGGGTTCGAAGGGGAGGGGGCAGCCTTCACAGACTCAGAATAAAGCTGATATATATAAGGTCCTTTATTTGACATAAGGATCAGACTTAGGTTTAGTATATCGAAGTCGGCCCAACATGCATATAACTTATGCCCTTGGCTTGTCTTTGGTCTAACTTTCAATTGATAGTTAATTGCAGAGACGAAGTTCACAGGGAAACTGTTTTTAAGCATTTACTGAAATGTTTGTTGCAATAAAAATAATTGATATTGGTATATGGATTCGATGGCAAGGAGTTGCCACATATTCCATTCGGCGAAAACTTTGTCTTAAGTTTAACGGAACAGAAAGATTTACAGCATTGTCAACAGATTTACAGTAGGGCGTCGCATATATATTAGTATGTAAGCTTAGCTAAAACTAAAGTTGTAGAAGAAACGCTAGTGCACCGACGACTAAAGTAATGATCCATTCAGTATTGCTAAGAATGAAAACAGTTTTTAAACGATATGCTTGGCCGTATAACCCAGAAGGGCATCATGTTATTGTTGAAAATAGGCAAATCTTAGTTTGGGGGTGCTGGGAAGTGCAGTCACTCGATTAATTTGCGGTTTGTTCCAATGCTTTTACTATAACTTACATAAGGACAAAACCTTAAGCTACAGCTTCGGTTTCTAGTGTGTTTCAAAAGACCAATATTGTGCGCCATGTTGGGCAGCTATAAAAACTTAGATATCGGTCATAACACACAGCTACACACCAGTTCGAAGGGTATACCGCCATTGCTAACTTCCCTCTTTTGTCTATGAGCATTCAATGTGCTCAAGATCTGCAAAAATAGTATAATAGTTAGAGAATTGATAATTTTTTCGACACTTTTTATCTGAAACGTAGGATTTCACTTAATATAAATTTGGATCTGGGGCAACTGTCTTGAACTGAACGACGTACTGTGGGAACGCATCGGAAAACCCCTTTAGTATAGATATATTGCCCAACTGTCAAAGTCTCCTTTTATAATGAAGTTAGGAAAGCAAAGTAAATGAAATGTTATATTAAAATATTTTTTATTAAATTGGCATCAAAAATATTTAAAAGTGATCGATCATTATTGACACAAATTGATCGTTCGATACGGCCGACGGATTTAAATTGACGTTCTTCCAAGCAGTTTTTCCTGAAATTAAAAGTACAAAAATGACATTTATTTGAAATCGTAGAGCGTTTAATTTGATCCATTTGAAGAAGTCTTTTTCTCTATCAGGAATTGAACCAGATTTACCATTGCAAATAAAACTTTTAGACTAAGCCAGAGACAATACGCACGATGTACATGTTACTCAAATTGTTAAGTCGATACATTTTTAGCGCAGACTTAGGAGAAATGTATCGCGAAAAGGTCTGACTCTGCTAATTAAAATACACACTCAGTTGCGTCAGTTTACTTTAATTCTATTGCCGTAATGTTAGGCAAGTCAACAACGAACGATTTTTTGATATGTTTGTTAAAATTTATTTCCTAGCATCGGTACAGTTTGACCACTTTTGCAGCTGTTATCGTTTTCTGAGAAAATATTATATAATGCCGATTATGTCGTAAAATTGCTGGTCTGCTAATTTGATGGCGCGGAAAGGGTTGGAAATGGCTAAAATATGTGTTAGCGCATCATTCTTTAGAAAAATCATACTTTTCAAAATCTAGATGGGTCTGATGATTTTCGTGTACCAAATATTGCTAGCTACTTCGCTGTTCGCATGTTATCAACTATGTATGCTAAGCGTTACAAACTGTTTTAGCAGTATCTAAAATTAATTTTATGCAGTTGGTTGAAAGGGCCCTTTCAGTGTCCCATCGTAATAGGTGTATCACTCTAAAATTATTTAGCATTTCTATTGTAGCAACTTCATGTTTTTGAACAGTAGGACTTTATATATCTCTAATCAACTAGTGACGGTAAGATATACTTTATAATTCACTGCAGTGCGTTGGACTCATTGTGAATAACAAAAGTTGTCGGCTTTGTTTAGAAATTTTAGTAGTAATCTTCCATTACGCACTATGGATACCGAACGTCCCATGTAACAAATGACAATTCTGTAGCTGCAAATTATTGCTATTTCTAAAAACGTTTTTGTTGCTGGTTTTCTTCAAACATGAAGAATCGGCATTTACGTAATTATAAGTTTTATTGTGCGAAAAATGGCACTTGAGTAATTTGTGCATCAAGCGGTAATTCCATATTTTAATATTCAGTAAAATATTTTGATTGAAAAGTGGTAATACGTTGCAGCAGTAGATTGCAAATGTTATATCAGTTTTATTGCAATGGCAGCAATCTAAATTATGTAAACGCACTGCAGTTTCGATCATGGAAAATTGTGTAAGGCTTGTATTGGGTGCGAAATAATATTTACAGTTCGCACCGCGCGAACTGGTCTAAGCCGAAGAAGTTGTGACGCTATGAACAGCAAATTAACCTCACCAACAAGTATTAGTAAGTTTCAGCCAATGATCTCGAATGATGCCATGACATTGTAAATTTGGAAATGAATAAAGGTTAGTTTAAACGATGAAATCTTTGTTTTTCTTAAACTGGGAAAAGCAATTCTGTAGTGCAGTAGATATATATGCGATGTTGCCTGTGAATAATGAGTATATTACGCAAAAATTTCAGCGTGCACTTGGTATATAACACAATGTCACACAAAACTAACAGACAATCTTGATAAAAGAAATCACAATAAGTTTTAATGTCTTTAAAATGTTGTACAACATGTCGCATATTTCTATAAGATATTCTACTACTAAAATAGCCCCATTAAGATGTAGTTATTATTTTAGTATATTAACTTTTGCTAAGCTTTCCCAAAAGCAGGCGAATCAGAAAAAACTATTCACGAAATTCAAAACGAAATTTTTCTGCTGAAAGAAATTAGGATTTAGACATTGTCAGCTTATAGAATTCTCGAGCTGACTAGGACTATTTCAAGCTACGCGGTTTTTGAGAAAATATTACTAAAATTTTAACTAAATTATAAATTTGGCAGTATAGCGGTTCCGCAGCAACGACGTCCGAACCTCCATCCAGGCTTTCGGTATCTGAGGCCCACAATACTACTATATAAATAACGGTGTCCGAGGACACCGGTGCAACGGTATAGACAACAGTGATCAAGACCCATGTAGTAAATATATAATAAATTTTCCATTTTTGCATCAGACATGAGGCCTCTTGAGACCCGAGGCCTAGGGGGTAGTGCGGGTAGTTACTGGGCCCTGCAGTGTAGAGTCGACGTTGCTATTAGGCCAGAAGTAATATTTGACAAAGACTTATGCAAATAAAATATGTGCTACATAATTATAAATAAAACACTATTATTTACCAGCAGTATCCTGAGTAGTCGATTTGAGCGCGAGATTCCACTGTTGACTATTGAGATTGGTCGCGGAATGCGGAAGACGTAGTTCGACCGGACGTGCAAACGATATCCCTTGAGGTCCGCACATCACCAGCGGCGAAAGCAGTCGCTCACCTAGAAATTATCATTCATTTTAGTTAAACGCAAATCCAGATGATGATCTATTTAAACTTTTTCGTTTGTTAGGAATTAATAAGTAGATACATGCTGGAAATTACATTACTGTCCTGCAATTTAACACGCAAAGCGCTTTTATGAGGCTGTGGGTAAACACAGCTCCTAAGCAGCTGTAAAATATTAAACTATCTCCTACAACGTAAAAAGGCCGAAGAGTTTCACAGAAACGAACGTCGTGAAATCGTCTTTACGAGCATCGTAAGCAATAGTAAATAAGCATAAAATGAATTAAATTCAAATGATTTTATAGCAATTTAGTTCCAAAGTTCCAATACTTTCTCAAACTAGCAACGTGTGCTTACCCGAACCGGCTAAGGTTATGCTGCTATAGCTTTAAAAAATTTTTTTAAGGAATAATGCCAGTAACCAAAGGACCCATTAACCCGAATTACGTTAAATCGCTATAACCCTGCTTCTAACAGTTATAATGCGCGACCAAAGTTAAGATGACCCTTTTCATCATCCCATAATAGTATTTCGTACAAATTTGAGTTACTGAATATTTTTAACTCGGCTGAAAAAGCTATATTTGCGAACACCAAATTTTGTTGGCGAAAAAATGTAGTCGGAATCGAATTTAAAAGGGTACAATAACTGCTGTACTATAGGACTGTTCCGTTTATAACGCCACAACGGCATTAACACGAATCGCGAACACGAATCATAGCTAAGAAATGTCACTGAGCTGTCAGTACCCGATTAGAATGCGATTATGCGCTAGCAATGAATCGAATCCATCTTCCAATTTGTTTCAACGGGACAGTGGATATCTATTCTACATCATGTATGACAAAATAAATTTAGTACGCGGGATTGAATTAAATTTAGTCGAAGCTTATCTAATTTGTTAAAAATTTACATTCAAAATTTTAGCAACGCAATGTGCTGCAAAATTTGAACATATTTTAACTAAATCCGACTAAAAGCAAAGGAATGGAAAAATTAAAAGAAAACCCTATCTACCTTTTCCAACGTCCAGTGGAGGCGCTAAAGAATTGTCGCTGCAAACTTTGAAGTACAAATCTTGCGGACGATCGAGAGCACCGGGCGGGACATGGATGGAGACACCGGTTTCCGACGATTCCAGGATGCCGCCGGTTGAGTCGACACGGCCGTGGACTTCAGCGACGACAGTATGGTCACGTTCAAGGCTCTCACCGCGATCAAGTCTGAAGCATACCTATCTAATAGTGGACGGCATTGACCAATGTGTTGTGTACATTTTAATACAGTAGTAACAAAGTTTTATTGAATTTGCTGTGCCGCTGCATGTAGGTAAAGTTTGTGGCGTACGTGTATTTGTGTGTAAGCATTAAAATCATAATCTTCATGTGGTCGCAATTTACAGACTCAATTTTATTCAATTCTGTTCTTAGCCAAAGGCGCAGAAATAGGCGGGGAACCTCCACTTTTTCACCCAATTTTTCGTAGCGGACCCCCTGGTTCACTTTCTAATTGTGTGTTCTTCTATTAGTTGTGTGCACTCCTCTTTCAGCTTTGAGTAGCGTGTATTGCGTCCCAGGTTTCAGAAGATAACTAAAAGTGGCATTTTAAAAATGCAATTTGAAAGCCGAATTTTTCAATGCAAAAATACATCGAATTGGGTCGCATATATATTTGCTTAATAAGGAACTTGATGACGAAACATAGAGAATAGCAAAAAATTGTATACATAATGGTTTTTTGGACATGAAATGTAAGTGCACTGTATAAACGTATATAACGATGTATATTTTTAATAGACTTAAACTGGTATAGTAAAATGTAGCGTAAATACAAATGATTGCTTAGGAGCAAACTTGTTCTGATGACCAAATGAAAATATAACTTTTAGGGCTGAAGTCTAACCCATGGTCGACAGCTTCAACACAGCTGCTGTGACAAAAATGTATAACGAAGCTGTAGATGACAGTATTCTGTATTTTTATTTATTCTTTATTATTCTGTAGATGACTGTATTATCCATTTTTTAATCCATCGCCTCGAAGAATAGTAATAGATTTATAATTCGGGACCCTTGGAGCCGAACGTACGATTTCTGTTTCTAATTCGTGTAGTTTTGTGAGATTTTCCGAACAAAGTGATTGGAAATGCGCAAAAAGGTAGGCGTACAACCTGATTCTGTTAGGCGTCAGATACAAAGTTTCGAAAATCAGTCGTCTCGGCGGTGAGTTATGAGAGAATTTCTTGTACAGTTGAAAGGTATCTGAAGAAACTCCGTTACCTAAACCATTAAATTCATTATGAGCTATTTTCAACTACCATGTGATATGAGGTATGTTCTCTAGGATTTATTGGCCAATTAACGTGGGAATAATATCTGATTAGTAAATATCGCAGTCTCTGACGGAATTTGTTCAACTGACACCCGACTTAGCGGATTCAAGTCGTAAATGGGAATGTTTATGAATTCTAAGATGAGAATTTACTTTGTAAATAACTTCAAGGTACTGACGCATTTGACAAATATAAAGCACAACACCCAACTTTAAAATCTGTCATATATATTGATAGATGGAATATAGTTGTCATGTAGTTCGGTATACAACAAGAATGTTCAGTAGCAGTCGGTTTTACAATCAACTGATGCTTACTGGTGCACAACCGCGCCACTGTCAGATAGATCACTTCTGTGGTAGTCGCGATTGCACGCAAGATTGCGATTATTGGCACAACTGAGCGACGTTGTGGATGGTCTATCCGCTGCTGGAACTGTCTCAGGATTCCCACTTGACCCAGATGTCGTCGTAGCGGCCTTTTTGTACAACTCAAACGCGGACCCACCGTTTTGGCGTTTTCCCAGGCTGAGGGGATCATCGGCAGTGCCATTGCACAATTTGCCGGGTTGCAGCACAGAAGGATTTGTCGTGTTTGGCGGACTACTTGAACTGTAACCGTCTTCTTCGGTTGTAGTTGTTGACGAATTGGAATTGTTGAGGACTGAACCTAGAATTTGCAGAAAAATAGTTAAAATTTGTTCAGTTGGTTGGTGACTCGCAAACCGGAGTCTTTATGTTGCATTCATAAATTACGAGGTAACTATTATGACCGTTAAACGAAAAAACAAAATCCCATATTATTTTAACATTCTTTCTGAAAAATTTGAATAAAATGTCTGAGAATTTTGGCTAAAAACTGATTAACGAAATAAAGAGTGTAGAGATTGAAATATATTCTACGACTGACCATTTGGCCTGCTGTTTTTAGAAAATATACTAGATACTGGCAGCCTCCAATGAAGTAATTTTATGGTACATTTTGGGTTATAGTGATAGCTTTGGTCAAGGGAAGGCCATCGAAAACAAAATAATTTTTGCTTCCTTCCTCCAAATCGCAAGATTTTTTGTGCTACCGAACTCTTGCCGACATCTTAATAAAAATTCATCAATGATTCTTAATACATACAAGGCCTAAACTGGTTCTTGAAATTTAGCAGAAACTTATAATCAGATGTATTTAGAATCCACTCGGTTTCTGGTTCCACTCCTATTTATGTTATCAAAATATATCATCATATAACAATATGTTTGTAATGCAAACATAAATTGCTGTGTGTTTAATGAGCAATAGATCCGTACATGTTCAAGATATGAGGTAGTCGGTGTAACCGATGCCGCGTGGGGGAGGTGCGGTTTTCGGTCAGACTAATATTCCTGTGCTAAAACTGCGGTTACAACTGGGCCTGGTAGAAAGAAGGCGCATATTTCATCCATTTTTAATCGTTACATACTGTATAATATGACTAAAATGAATATCTAATAAATGCTAGCAGCTATCGACAGTGTTGCAAATACGTGGCAATGTTTGAGATAGCGGAATTTATTAAACGATCGCCATGCATCACAATGTAGCACCGGCTGCGCTCTAAGGTTAAGTCCAGCACAATTGTGCAACGTGCTAAATATTTAGCATCGCAACAGCAATGATGCGTTTAACAACCACTTATTAACGGCTTGGGTATCGAGAATCCTGTATGGGCATCACGAAATTTTCAATATTAAATCACTTCAACTCCAATCAGAGCTAGCTTTAAATTTGGACAAAGCATTGGCTTCAATTTATGTTTTTAATACCAGGTACTTAAGTTACCCTAAACATACACGGTGTATCTACACATTTTTCAAACGTATATAATTTGAAATGCTGCCGAAATTTATGAAGTTAGCTTTAGACATTAAACCATTTTTAGAAATTCAGAACATTAAACCAGTTAGGCTCGCAATATTATAAGATTCTCTACATCTAATAGTGATTTAGCACAGCAAAATGATAAAAAAATTATCACAGGAGTTTGGGGAAAATTATTTATAATCCACCCAGCACACGTTGTAAATTTGTTATGGGCACGATCTGATTGCAAAATGAGGCCTTAATAGAGGAAAAGTCTAAATTTTGATTAAAGACTTAAGCATCCTGTATCCATGATGAACATGATTTTATAAACAGTACCCTTGTGGATCTGTTTAGAAATCAGAAAGATAGATTCGAAAAGAAATCTAATTGGAAATCAAATAAACTAACATGGTTCGACATTTGTTGCCTGACGCTGGATTGGCTCATCACCATTGCAAAGTCCGTTAACCATACTTTCTTTGCCCGAGTCATACCCATCTTTACTGACGTTATCCATTAGCGCAACAGTTGTTCCAGGCAGACCGCTAGAAACATCCCCATTTGACCAAGCATGGTCCCTAATATCATTTTCTGACTTTGTTCCAATTCCATTAACTGCATCTGTAGCGCGACTGCTTCGGGCATGTTCAGGCTTTTCTGTGTGGGAAACAACGGCAGAATTGTTGGAATTAGCCACTGTATTGTCATTTTTCGCGTCGCTGATATTTACGTCCGTCGAAGCGTTGGCCAAATGTACTTGTAAATTCGACAACTTGATCCCTGGTCCAACTAAATTATGGTAATTACTGCTGCAGCTGCTATAGTTGCTGTAGTGATTTCCTAAGCTTGATCGATGTGACCACTTTTGCTGCTCAGGCACCGCCGGTAATAGCCTTCGCTGTGGTGCAGTCACCAGATTGCTGTTGTTCGCATTACTCACTTGTTGCTGTTGTTGCAATGTCGCGATTTTCTCTGAACTTGCAAAGAATGCTTTCCGCGCAGCTGCTAAACTGTTCAATGGCGACTGAGCTGTGGTCAGCTTCTGACAGTTCGGATTTTGGTATCGGGTGTCGTTTTGCTGGCTTGTTCCGCCAGGGACAACTTTATGTTCGACTATTCTTCTCTGGTGTTGGTGGTCGCCATAAGTATTATGGGACGATACAGGCGGGACGACCACGTTTGATAATGCTGGATGTAGATGAACGTAATTGCCTGTAGTTGTGGATGTGGTGGTAGCATAGTGGTTCGGAACAGCAGGGGTGATCCCCGGAGTAGCGCATAGATTTATATTTAAGGCTGATTTTGATGAATTACGAGGTCCAGGAGAGTTATGAAGAGACGCTGTCCGTGCAATATGCGATACAAAGTTGTTGTTGCTGACATTGCTGTTAGTTGTAGTGCTACGTGTATGATGCAATTGCGGAGTTGTAGACGTTGCTTCTACTGCAACAGTGTTGTACGGCTTGGCCATAGCAATTTGCATTACATCGGGTTGCACTACCCCCGTTGGAGAAATGCCACTGTAGAACCTGAAACAATATCAAATATTGCGTTAGAACATTAAGCAGTTTCGTATCAGTTTTCGTTTAACTTTGTGACTTTGTTTTAACTTTTAAGCACTCGCGGGCGTTTGCGTGAAACATGCATCGCGTTGAGAATAGCAACTGTGTTAAAATATTTCGCTAAATACATACTATTTTTCGCATACTGAACGTCTAACTTTAATATATTACTCGAATAAATTATGTAAAAAATATCATACATTTTACACATTCCGTCGTTCAAGCATTTACATATTATGCGTGTGTACATTGGAATCAACCTGTTTAAGCATGCTGTTGTTGCAAGAAATTGCGTAAGCCCAAATTTACAGTTTCGCTCCAAATTATAATGCACCAATGTTTAAATATTTGATTCTACGAAAATAACTGATTTCGTTTAAACTACGAAGAACCAATTTTGCATATCAGAATTTAAATTTTTAGCATATATAAATTATTTATACATTTTTAAAGAATATAATAATGATTAGAAATTGTATTCAGGCCACATGTTTCGAGGCGTTAAAATTACAGCCATACTTATTGCCCTAAACAAAAGATTTTAAAGCTGGCCTTTCCTAAAAAGTTTTTTTATAAAATGCTTACCTCGTTGCAACCGGGCCCACACGAGCAACACCATTCGCTGGAGCTAAAGAATCTGCCGATACAGTTGCAGTTGATGATGGGCATCCGTTAGGAATTTTACGATAAGGACTTTGATGTGATTGCTGTTGCTGCTTTGAATGAAGCTGTGGCGATGGATGAATGACGTAATTGTAATTGTGGTCAATGGAAGACAGCATTTCCGAAGTCTAAAATATTAAAAAAGTTAGTTATGAGTATACGAAAGAGCAAGCTATAGCACAACTGCACCAGTGGATATCTTAGATATTAATATAAAACTATATTGAATTACACAGAATTGCAGTTTTGGCAAAACACCATTTAAAAGACGGTTGACCATTAATGACCCCTACTACAAAAGCAATCAAGTTTTTGACTTGAATAATATACTAAAAATGTACAAAAATACCGTCGCGAATTACCGCCTGAATAAAAGTGCTAGCAACCCCCAGCTACGGGAAAATGCTATTCAACTACCAGATTAGAATATTGTGAAGGCAAATATATTCAATGATAAATATTTAATAATAAATTTTTACAAAATCCTAGTGCTCGAATTCTGAGCATATCACCAGCGTTAGACAAATTCTAAAATCATGTCCAGCTATTATACATCAACTACAGTCTGAAAATGGAAATCAAGCCCCACCATTCTTTTGGTATTGTCAAACATAAATTCTGCAAAAATACCCTTTTTGTCAAATAACGCAAGGTACTGGCGATAACACAAAGCAATACGTAACTAAACGAAGAGCAGGGACATAT
>JASANE010028188.1:0-18823 GCA_030248225.1 Trileptium ribeirensis
GGAACGGGCCTGTTACATATACTCCATATATAGATAGAAAGGCAACGAAGCTAACTTATATCTACATAGCTTAGACTAAAGGTTTCGGTCTTATAGTAAAAATATCATTTAGATCAAAATTTTATATTTATACAATATTTTGCTGGTTAATATTGGCGAACAGTGCACTAGTGTACCTGGTTATACAATAGAAAGCGGAACTGTTATATTTATAACGGGTTATTAGAATTTTCGCTAGAGCAAATAACTAAAAAATAATGAAATTTATTTTACAAAACAATTCTACTACGTCACCTTAGCTCGTTTAGCAATAATTATAAACACAGCTGATAATAAATTATTGTACAAATTTAAGGGTGATTTACGTGATTTAAGTCATACAGACAGGTGAATTATATAGAACTGCTTAATTATAGAAATAAAGTACTAAGATGCACAAAATATTAATACACACTAATATTTTTTAGAAAAATGTTTCTGTAATTTAGTAGTAATTAATTATGATTTTATTCATTGTTCAAACCAAGTGGACATCGATTGAACATGTAGAAATATATTCCCCAAATGTTTTCCCATTTTCGCCATAATTTCAAGTAACTGAAACAATTATTGATATATCTATCGGTGACGCACTCAGAGTTGCGGCCGTGCAGTGTCAATAAAATATTTTTATCAAAGGTATGGCTTGTCGAAAACGTTTACTCTAGATTTTGGAATATGTGAGCTCTTTGATCCACATGGAATGTTATGAAAAAATTAGGTACTGCAAAGTTCAATGAATCGATGCATGGCGCAACCCATTTATGGTTCGATATCCGGCTTTTTAGACAAAATCCCTGGCGTGCCCATATCTGTATTACGGCCTCTGTTCACGGCTTTGTTTCACACCCAATTTCGTGGATCCTTCGGAGATGTGATTTGGCCTTAGCCAGATAAATTTATTTATGGAATTAGGCAGTGTACAATATTTTTATTGAGTATAACTCTGCAAATTATTAATTTAAGGCGATCCATGACAATTGTATTAGGTGATAGCCAAATGTTTAAAATTTGCGGGCTATTTTTCTCCATACATGAATAATATATAAATTGTCATATCAAAATGTAAAAGCCTTATTGTGTGTGCAGTTTTACTGCTAGGCTACTCCAAATTATGTCATTCATTCAGTTCGAATATTTCACCCTGCTTACTTCTAAATTTTAAATTAATTCCATAGCGTACAAATCTACTCACTAAAATTTTAGGTAATTTTCAGTGATATTCACGATTGAAAAAATTTTTCCTGAAATTCCAATTCGCTGAAATACCAAAGAACTATAAGCGTGATCAGCAATTACGTTTTGCTAAATTTCGGCTGCATGTTTCTTGAACACATTTCGAGGTACGCTTTTTAAAGAATAAAATTCACTGAAATCACAGAAAATCTCAGCTTTTTTGCATACAACGTTTCAGCAAATTCACACAAATACATACTAATATTTTTTATACATTTTTCTAAGAAAGCGACTGAAACGAAACAAAACGAAACTTACTTTCTTCTTTCAAACGGTTGACCGTCTTTGTGTAAAATGTATGCTCCACGTTCATAGGCAAAATCGCCTTCACCGTTAATATCATCGCAAACAATTTCAATTTTCGACACATGCGTGTTTTCTTTAAGTTGTCTCCAATACTTTTCCGCATCTGCAAAATAGTACACTGTAATATTTGCGGTAAATAAATTTCTATACGCCGAGGATTCTTTTGCGTTAGGGCACTCTTTTAGATAAGTCTAGTAATCAGCGCAGCGAGATGTCAGTATTAATTGATAATTCACTAATGAATTAAGTCGTAACATTAAGGTTATTTTGCAATACGCATCAAAACTTTAGCGCCTTTTATTTCTATTCTCAGCGGTCATAAATGTGGAAAGTTTTGAAGTTTAGAAATCGCCACTATTAAGAAAAATTATAATTTTAAGACCAATTTTGAAACATGGAAAGCTTTACCTTTTTCAGCGCCGCACATGCGCTTCTATCCCGTATTATAAGATCGCTGAACCGTCTTTGATCTTGATTAGCGATTGAACGGTCACATCCCAGGTTTTGGTGAGGCTGAATGAACCGTGGGCGAAGTCGCCGCGAACCAGGGACGGGTCGACCATGGAGCGCTCTCCTCCCCCACTAACGAGATCTCGCAAGATGGAAATCGCTTAACTATAAAAAATTCTGTCGTGGATTTTGAACCAACGATTGAATGGTATTAAGTTCGAGCCTAAATTGGATCAGTTTTCTAGAATATCTGCCTATATTGGACAGACATAAAACATGTCGCAAAGAGCAACAGTAATTATTTATAAAGTGCTATTTAGCTAAAGTATTGCAATTGATACGCAGTCTGGCACAGTTTGAAAACTATTTAGTGTATACATTAATTGCTGTTGGGTTTACCCTATGTAATAGCAACCGTTAATTTTCCTGTGCTGCTGCGTAACCTTTGAGTAAACTAAGAAACTGATCTTTATGATTTTTTTCAGTGGATAAACAAACTAGAAAGACGCGTGAACTAGGATATAAAGGGTGTTCTAAAACGTCTTTCCATAACGGCAGTAGTTTCGTTTAGCTGGCTGTAACCGTGAAATTAGGGTGGCTAGATTTCCGTACTGTCTCCGAGTGGTCTAGCGCGCTGTCCCGTCCTACCAGTTCAGAAGGCGTGTTCAACTACCGGTGGGACCTGAATTTTTACATCTGGAGTTGTTTCTTGTTTCAAGCAAATAAATGATGCATTTAAAGTTATAAATTCATTATGGGACTAAACGTGGCAGGCACTAAGAAAAGGTAATTGAACACCTTGCTATGCCGTTTGTTCTATTGATGTTAATTTATAAAATATGAATTTATCTCCCAAAATATAGACTATGCAGGTTCACAAATATTAACGGGCAGAATTATAGAAACATAGATCATAATATAACAGGTTTATGTTCAACATATGACGCCCAAAATGTAGAAATCCGACGGTAAATGTAAAGCATCCAGTTAAATTTTGGATTAGCCTAAGGCATACATAACACCAATCCGTAAAAATTTTGTTTGAAACTTGTTATCCTTACACTCAAAGATGATCATAACCGCATGCTCTCGCAGTTATTACACAAGAAATCGTATTGTGTGCATACTTATAAACTAAGTGATAGCTACCACCATCGTTATTGCGAGACACAATAAATATGTGGAAAATCGAAAATAAAAGATTTCATTTCGGAAATATTAAATTTCACAGCTTACGTTTCGTACATTTTCATTTAATATGCATGTTATCTGGATTCTATGTAATAAAATAGCGCAATTCAACAAATATACGGTGAATTCTTCAATCTAAAATCAGTTTCAGAATCACTATTACAGGTAAATGCAATTACACATGCCTGAGCAGAATTAACGCCACTCAATTTTTCTGATGAAAATCATTTATAATTTAAGTGTTATCATTGGTAAATTATAAGTTAGAAAGTTTTTTCAATTTTCAAGGGAGCCCTACAGGTGTAAATCATATGGTATGAAATCCATATTTTGATCAAAATCTAGGTAAATCCAAGTGCTAGCATTAATAACTTGGGGCAGGGCTGAACCCACTTGGATCAAATTTACAGAGAAATCATTTTCTTATAGGCACGATTCTGCTACGTAATACTGATATCGCCTCACCAACTCCTGCGCCAAGAAATCAAAGATGGCATAAAAGGTTTTAGCGAAAAATAAATTTTTTATGTCATTGAAAGAGTTGGCTGAATTTTGTGACGTACATCTGTATATAAATCTATAGAACGTGTTTGGTGTACCTGATCAGTGAACAAGTGTGCGTTACTGGAACCAACGCTTTTATATGAAAGTGACGTAGCTAACATAACGGTCATAGTGGTTCACCTAGTATGCGATTATTGTTAACGTGGCTCGAACTGCTTTTACTTTCTCTTCCTTTAATGGTCGGTTCACCAGGTGCCATTATTACGCAGTTTGGCCCGTAAATTTCGCTTGTAACACGCCAGTCTCCTTTCTGATAACCGTTAATTAGCGCACCATAGCGTTTCCCAATTTCTTGTTTGAGGTTGTCTGTAATTTTTAAACGACATAGAGGTACTGATATGATTGAATGCAAGCATTTATACTTAGCAAACCATATTCATAAACCATAAATATATAGAGGCTCAAACATTATATAGTGGTATATTTTGCAAGAGCATGGGTGACCACCATAGTTCTCTAACTCACAGAAGGTTATGCAAATTCCTATTTTTAATGCAAATTTAATTCAAGTCATTGATGTTTTCGATACTCGTGTTTTGAGACTAAGTGGTGTGAAATGGAATGCGCGTTTTTAAGTTATCATTTTGTTTAATCACCTGTAACAGACTGTATTTAATGGATATACCTTCCTGAAACATCTTGAATTCTGAACCCGTTAAAAATTCTAAAACCTCGTCAACCTTAAATCCATCGAAAACAACGGACAGTCCGTCAAGTATTTGTGCCCTAAATAACCGAACCATAGTTTCCAGCCTACCGGAAAACCAACATAAACAATTCATGATGACCTGTACGCAATACGTAACTAAAACAACTAAAGACAAACTATTTTCTGAAAATCGTGTTCATTTACCCTAAAGCCATTCAAAGTCCGTGAAACAGCGTGTAATATGCATGCTGGACTCTGGATAACCAAATCATTGTATTCAACATAAAAAAGCCTCTATATAGGCTATTTTTGATGCAGGGTACCAAACTACTAAAAACAGACTAAATTCTGCAACTCGTATTCATTGAGGTTAAATCAACTGAAAACTTGTGAAAAGGCATGATACTCGCGCTGGACTTTAGATAACCAAATCATTGTATTCAACTTTCAGAAGTACCTATATAGACCATTGTTCACGCTTTGCACCCATTACATAATCAAATAAATAAAAACGCATTACATTTTGAACATCGGGTCCTCCGACCACAAAATCCTTTAAACCCCATAAAGAGGTCATATAATCAAGTTGAACTCTAGATAGCGAAACAATCATATTCAGCGTGCTTGATAATCTAACAGGCACTGATTGTAAGATAGAACAACCAATAAAGCGGTGAAATTTAAAAATCGCTATTTCTGACATAGAATAGACGAACCATATTCAGGACCACAGTGACTAGGGAGCGGTCCCATGAAAACGCCGCAGTCAGCACAGTTGTACATCTCAATTAGCTGATTGTTGGTCTAATGTTTTCATAGGACAGCTGCATCGCCAATTATGCGCTGCAAAACACTGGGATCCGTACAAGTAAATCTGGCAATGAACCTTAAAAGCCTGTTTTTGATATTTCGACCAAGAAGACAGGATGCGCACTGTTTACGTTCAACTGAACGACCCATCGTTATTACTTTTGCTATCGAAAAAAATCGTCGAAAACCCTCCTTCCGAAAATGAGTAATGAATGACAGTGACAGACAAAAAATAAATTTTCACGATTTTCCCCGTAACGCCCTCAGTGGAAGATCCGCTCGCTTCTCTAGCTCCGTTTCAATTAACTCACAAACTAAACATAGGAAACGTACTGCAGTCACTGCCAATCCATATGTGGCGGTGACGTACCGCGTTTTGAAATCTTCTCAGAAACTGGTCAACGGCAATGTGCTGCAGTCACTGCTAATCCATATGTGGTGGTTTGTAGGCTACTAAATATCTAGCGCCCCATTGATCTGAGGCTGAGTAGGCAAAAAACACAATGAAATATGTCACACCAGTGTGCCATTATTAGTGAATATTACAATTCAGTTCTTCCTCAATTACGCCAGGTACACCCATATGACAAACCGCACAAAACGTTCTTGCAAACTACAACAGCTGTGCTGTCGTATGGGCCCCTGCGCTAAAGTAAACCTATCAAGAGTTGATACAAAACTTCATCATTTCATAACAATTATTGCCTCAATTTCGACAGGACTTTGAAATTTGTTTTGTGTAGTTAAGGTATAAGTATTTTGTGTCGATATCAAAACTATACCCAGATTAATTATAGTCATCAGTATGTTTATATTTACCAAGACCCGAAATGATTTTTGTTTCAATTTCGACAGCACTTTGTAATTCATTCAGTGTTGCTGCGGCATAAGTTAGGATTCTATTTAAAAATCGAATTGGCCCACAAACTATAAATGTGGATACCTATACCACTATAACTACGCACCATCAATCGTCAAATCATGTCGAATCTCAAGCAAAAAAACTTCGGCTTCCGATATTTCGAGATCAACCCAAGCCACATACTAATAATTGTAAAATTTTACTACATAGTGGGACAGGAACTATCGTTGTTTCAAAATTTTGACAGCGCTTTGTAATTGCAGCATAGTTGGGACATAAGTTACGATTCTATCTTGAAATAGAATTGAGCCACAAACTGATAATTATGAGCATGTTTCTATTAAGCAGGGACCAAAATGGCGAATATTAAAAATTGTGCAACACCTTCTCACTCCTGGTGGGCGATGCCCGTGATAATGGCGAATATTAAAAATTGGGCAACACATTCTCACTCCTGGTGGGCTATGCCCGTGATAATGGCGATTATTAAAATTGTGCAACACCTATTCACTCCTGGTGGGCGATGCCCGTGATAATGGCGAATATTAAAAATTGTCCAACACCTTCTCACTCCTGGTGGGCAATGCCCGTGATAATTGCGAATATTAAAAATTGTGCAACACCTTCTCACTCCTGGTGAGCGATGTCCGTGATAATGAGGCAGACATCTCGCAACATATCTGGCACAGTACAACGAGTACAAATTACCAAGCTTGTAGATCATCAATATTTTATGCTACATCTATCAAGTAACTATACAACCCATATTTGTTAGCACAACTAACAAAATTGAAATCTGAAATATCGTTTTATCTTCCCATACTTAGTACTGCCTGACTTCGGCTTTAAAGTGTAGCCCGCATATCTACTGATGAGCATCTAACCAATTGGACCTAGCATCACTAATTCTCTCAGCCGGTCTTATGGTATCGTATAGCTAAGACTAGTGCTGGAGCACATCAAAAATTCATTCAGCCTACGTAGTGTCATATAAATTTTCCAAAATCCTAACCAGTTACAATACTGTCGTGGAAGACAACTAATATGACTCGAAATGTACCAGGTAAACTTTATATTTAATCTTAAAGTAAATACAAACAAAACCTTCTGATTTTAAAGTGATAACGTGACATTTTACTATACCCGTAAGATTGTTATTGTGTGTTTTTATGGAACTAAAGGTTGCAATGCTGTGTCATATTTCCACGCGTTTGTACAATTACCCGTTGTTGCTCTTCATAAATACAATTAAGCACTTTTGTAGCATCATTGATATTTGAAAGTTTATTGTAATGCTCAAATGCTAAAATCTAATTATGGTCTGAGCTTTATATTGCCTGGACCTTACCAAAAGGACCTCACCAAAATTTCACTACGCCTATGCCGTACAAAGCGTTGGATTTGAAGGTGAAAGGCAATCACTGATCCGCAAATGCTGTATATTTTAAGACCCTAAATAAGCAATAGACAATTTTGTACATTACGACACCAAAAAATTTGAAAAGGTACTCTGTGCTGTTACGTCAAAGCCGACATCGAAATAAAACGGTAAAAGTCTACCTATCACTATTACCAAAGGTCTATGGAGGCTAACTTCGCTATGAAGAGTGTGATACTCTTGCGGTCAGTCGCTGTCATTTCTAGTCTTACAACCCTCTTTTATGACGGATGTGATGACCCGCGCCCTTCAATTCATTTAAAAATCGGTTGGACCATTAAATTCAGACACTCTTGGTGCTTGAGACTACCAAAATCGAATCCCTACATTGTTGGCCACCAAATACAGACGCTGTTTGGTGTCGGAATAAGGTAGTCCAGAGCATGGGGGCAAATTTGGTGGTCCCTGAACCTAGGTGATATCTGAATTTGGTGGTCCAAAAACATGGTGCGGTGTGTGATGTTTATAGGTTACAACGCGGTAATAAAACCACAAAACTGAGAATGAACCCGACGTACCGCCGTGGATATAATATAAAAATCTGAAGAGTGTTATACACTATAGCAGAGCCGACCATCATCGACTGTTGCTATGACCCACTAATACTATCAACTACAGAATCTTTTGTAGTGTTGATAGTATGCACGACCACCATATCCAGATAGAGAGAGGTAAACAATGTCTAGAAAGTTATAGGACAAATCGAAAGTATATTTTAGTGTATAAATTTAAAGGAACAAGCTATATATAGTCTCAAATTGTTTCAAATGTTAACTGCAAGCAACTGTAAAACTGCATTGGAACTTTTACGAGACATTTGCATCAAAATATTCGCTGTAAAATGTACAATTTTGATGCGTGTAACTTACTTTTTAACCCAGGATATTTTAACGCATAAAAATTTTATAAGTGAATTCCAACATTACACTCTGTTGGATTGCATACACTACCATTGAATACAGAAATACATATATATATACATAGAAAAACCAAGTTTATACCTAGAAAAACTTGCTGTCCAGAAACTGCTGCCATTGCCAAGAGTTTGAACTTTGCTTGCTTAGCTGATATGAGTTAATGCTATATCTATTATATAAGTATATTATTTCCCAGCAATGACCTATATTATTTTTAATATATGTATTTATTATTTATAAATATAATATGCTATATGTATTACATTAATAAATGAATTAATGCTATATCTATTATATAAGTCTATTATTTCCCAGCAATGACCTATATTATTTTTAATATATGTATTTATTATTTATAAATATAATATGCTATATGTATTACATTAATAAATGAATTAATGCTATATCTATTATATAAGTCTATTATTTCCCAGCAATGACCTATATTATTTTTAATATATGTATTTATTATTTATAAATATAATATGCTATATGTATTACATTAATAAATGAATTAATGCTATATCTATTATATAAGTATATTATTTCCCAGCAATGACCTATATTATTTTTAATATATGTATTTATTATTTATAAATATAATATGCTATATGTATTACATTAATAAATGAATTAATGCTATATCTATTATATAAGTATATTATTTCCCAGCAATGACCTATATTATTTTTAATATATGTATTTATTATTTATAAATATAATATGCTATATGTATAACATTAATATAAGGTTTCCTGGAATCATTAAGTTTAGCCCACGAGGCATAACACTTGGTCATTGAAGAATACGCCATCCATTTAAGGGTCAACACTACATTGATCTTTAAAATTTCGGACGGACTGCAATGATCAGTCAGTCTATTCATGCATGTGATGGTCAAACCATAAGTGAAACTGTAAACGAACTTCGGCATATAACAGGTGCTTACTTAAATTCGGCAAAATATTATATTCAACGTCTCCGTTGTCCGCTAAGAAACTGGTGCAAAATTATAACCATCAAGACATTCACAAAATATAGGTCTCGATTTCTCAAAATTTCAATGGATTTGTGCTGTTACTATTATACTGAGGTTTAATGCAATAAATAGGTGAAAATACACCATTTTTTAGTATTAAACCAACAGCGTGACAGAAAACAAAGACTGAACATGAAGGTGTTTTGAAACAAACATACATACACACTAGATATTTGTTTATTGCTGTTACAACGCCCAAGGCACAATTATGATGACGATGACTTAAATATGATCTTGTTAAAATTAATTCTCATAATAAGATTCTGAAGCAAATCTCTGCTAAAGCTAGACGTTAGCATTTACAATATTTGAATTTCTTTTAAAATTTATGAATTTGAAAGCCAGGTTACACGGGTGTTGGAAATGCCGCCGATCGAGTGGCTTCTGTATAGCCTAGGTTAGATTAATTGCAACGCCACATATATAAGATTTCTGTGTAGTAGAATAAACCTCTAGTTCCAGCAAATCTACCAATTTCAGCATAGTGTACCCTAATATTGTGAAATCGCTTGGAACAAATCAGAAGATTCATCATATATGGATTTTTACTATACTTCACCTTCATTTTAGTATATATACTCAATTTGGCACGCCGCTAAAGGAACAGTTCACTGTATAATAGCATTTTCAGTACAAGCGTGTTAATTACTAGATACTGCGCTGAGACCGTTGGGTTGGTAGCATGAATTTAATTTTATTTAGACACATTAGTTTAATAATTTTATACTTGCGGTACTGAAACCGAACGCGAGAATTAATGATTACACGCTGCATCGTGTATGAACCTAACGTAATAATTATGTCTGTAAAAATATGAGCCAAATTGGATCGATTTTAACTAGTTATATTCCGTTGTAACAAAAGGAGCCGTTTAGGTTACATGTCTACAACACAAAATGGTAATTTTGCAGAACTAACAATAATCTCAGAAACACATAACTTTGCTCTTCAATGCGGTTATTAAACTTCATTAGAATCATATATATAAATTTTTTCACTTTATTGCTTACCCGAAAATTATGTGAAAATTATTTCTCAATACATGTGTAATTGTACATATCGTTCGAACCATATTGTCTGGCTGAGGCGAACGGTACCAAAATCAGGCAAATTCGTGGATAACGTATAGGCAAAGGCTTAAGATTGCACATAAATGGACGTAGCAATTTAATTCATAAACGAATTTATTCAACAATGACATCATTCGACTCAGCTCTTAAACACAATTCGGTTGATAGATTAAACTTTACATTTACTTCTACTATATAAAGTTCAAGGCCTGTCACCCAGAAGACCCAACAAAATTTGCGCCGATTTGGCATTAAAATTTAAATTTCTCGTACAAATGTATCTCGAATATCTCCTATATCTTGAATTAATTTCGTGGTATGGTTTCCACATGCAAGCCACCAAAGGGTACATCCTTAAAATCGACCCGGTAATAACCTAGTTACAAACGACAATATAAAAATACGGACATATATTAGACTGAAATAAGGTGCTGTTTGACCCTTACTCCCGAGCAAGTACAAAAATATTGACAATATTGACGTTGAAGAGGCGTAGCTTTATACGCACCCAATAGAAAAAAATTAGCCAAATACGTCGAACGGATGGTGAGTTGTTAGAGGTGCAACAAGCTTTCATGAATTATATAGTACACCTTAAATATTGTAAATACTAGGTACGTGATCGATTTTGATACTTTATCATGATACATCATTGATGATTTTGATTATTAAAAATGCTTATTTCCGATTTTGCGCATTTGACGATGTATCTATTATAGAGCCTCTCATAATCTATGCATGATTCGTATGTAAACGGCTATCCTTGCCTGCAAAACATACTGTGCTTGAATGTTCATCTTAGACGTCAGTGGTTACAGGGTTGAAACATGCATTTTTGCTAAATTAATATTTTCATTAAACCTAAAGATACACCTATCGGTAATATACAACCTCACTGTGCTGTAATTATTGCAGTAACAAACATAGAAAAACATTCAAACACAATAATATGATAGAGGTTAGCAAAACGCAGGTAGAGAAATATATTAAAATTATAGACATATACAACTATTACACCTAAATATATATAAGTACCACGTTTTTGCAAATACAAATTTGTTTTAAACAAAGATAAGAGCAGTGGCTTAAATGAGCAGTTCAAATTAAAGTTGCAGAACAAAATATTTCCGGTTTCTTTGCTAAAGTTTTCCAACGTCCAAAAGGCGCGTTTCGCTTTGATTGTATAAATAATTTTATCGTTAACATATATATGTACATACTATTTTAGATTTCAGTTACAGGCAACTAAACTATTGCAAGTAGTAATGTTAGTCAGCGGGGCTAACATAAGAAGTGACGTTTGTTTATCTGAGCAGTTCCAATTAAAGTTGCAGAACGAAATATTTCCGGTTTTTTTGCTAAAGTTTTCCAACGTCCAAAAGGCTTGTTTCCCTTTGATTGTATAAATAATTTTATCGTTAACATATATATGTACATACTATTTTAGATTATAATTACAGGCAATTTAACTATTGCAAGTAGTAATGTTAGTCAGCGGGGCTAACATAAGAAGTGACGTTGTTTATCTGAGCAGTTCAAACTAAAGTTGCCGAACAAGATATTTCCGGCTTTTTTGCTAAAGTTTTCCAAAGTCCAAAAGGCGTGTTTCCCTTTGATTATATAAATAATTTTATCGTTAACATATATGTACATACTATTTTAAATTTCAGTTACAGGCAACTAAACTATTGCAAGTAGTAGTTAGTCAGCGGGACTAACATAAGAAGTGGCGTTGTTTATCTGAGCAGTTCAAATTAAAGTTGCAGAACAAAATATTTCCGGTTTCTTTGCTAAAGTTTTCCAACGTCCAAAAGGCGTGTTTCCCTTTGATTATATAAATAATTTTATCGTTAACATATATATGTACATACTATCTTAGATTTCAGTTACAGGCAACTAGAATATTGCAAGTAGTAATGTTAGTCAGCGGGGCTAAAATAAGAAGTGACGTTGTTTATCCAAGCAATAAAGTCCCAACAGTTCATCGTGGGTGAAATGGTACTAAACTTCTCTGTGTTTTGGAGAATATTTCATGAACCATTAAGCTTGGCTCGATCCGTATAGACAGGAGTTGGTTTTGAAAATTTTATAGAAGAGTATGACACTAGGTCATAGCCATGCACTATCTCGTATCCGATGATATGGTCGTGGGTCGCCTTACCACGAAAGTTTTTTGGGGATATCTGCTCCCATGATTTTTGGTTAATACAAGCTGACATATGGCTAATATCCAATCATATTTTAGCAGGAATAGTAATCACATGACGATCGTATTCTTGCTCTAAGATAATTGGTTATTAGCCATCTCTTGGTTGATACACCAAATAAACCTGTAGCAGGGTAGCCGATAGCCCCAGAGAACTTTGAGAATATTCCCTGCAATTCTTGGGAAAAGGGCGATAGGCCGAAAAGCGACATCATCAGATATGGTAACATACATGAGTATGCCAGACTGTCAAACTGTTCTACAATTTTGTCCCGCGACACCTTTAGGGTCGGCGTTATTTCGTTTAAAAAAAGTGACAAAGCTGACACCCGAATATATGTAAGCTTAATTTATTATGTTTACTTGTATTGCCGAGGAGAAAATATACAGGGTGTTCCATAATCCATAAGTAAGTTTCCCACTTTGAAGCTACATAACTTTTTAATCAGTTCATCAATTCATATATTTTTTCATGTTTCAAATTAATATTATACTTAATTATTAATATGATAATGGCGCAATATCACTTGCGCTTAGTTACAGAATCGTAGGTATTCGATTATATAGTCATTTTTTTCGACAGTTTATTGTCTCAAAGGGCGAACTACGGTGTTATATATGTCAGATCAAATCGATTCATGCATCCATTTGCACATCCACGTCCATCATATCCAATTTGCATCCCCGAGCTTTTGGAGCCGAGCCGAGACAAATTGGTCACGAGCCGAGCCAAGCCAGACGTTGAATGTTTCGAGCCAAGCCGAGCCTGAAAAATTAGGCTGATCTTCACCTCTACTGCACCGCACTCCCCCACTAAGCAACCTTCGTAATCTTACTTTGGCGCGGTGGGTGCCGGGAAGGCTACCCCCGACCCAGTAAATATGGAATCTCGAAAAAGCATGTAGGAGTATCATAGATTAATCCCAAAAAGTTGTCCACGTCTACACCGAGCTAATAACTGACGAAATAGTGGAAATTAAGCTAAGGTTACAACAATTCTAACAGCTCTCAACAAAAGTAGTCCGAGTTTGGGCTACTTCTGCAAAAGAAACTAATGTCTAAAATGGGTCACCAATAAATATCGGAAGTGGAAATCAATTTCATCAACAGTGCAGCGGCTCCGGGGGCTAAAGCAGCAGACCCAGTTGTTGGCTTGTACTGATTCTAAGGCAGGTGAGAATGGTAATAATGTAGTAGGAATCCATAGCTAATTAGCTAGATTCATAAAGTATATCAAAGTCTGGCTGGCCCGAAAACATTCACATTGACTAGAGGGTCATTTGTAAGGTGGGTCACGTCTAGCGATTCATTACGTTTGAGTCATAAATGTAGAAAAAAGGATTGACTCTGTACTCCTTGAAAATGACATAGATTAATCTTTGGAAATAATTTTGTCTTAGGTATATATTTTTTAGTTTTCGGAACATAGTACCAATCTGAATAGTAGTATGGCCGATGAAGTGACTAAAAATATTTTTAGTTTGCACATAATGGCTTTGAACACGAGTTAAATAGAGCAAGATTTAAAATCTAAGTATATATATACCAGTCAGTATATGTCATCGTATCAAAGTAAATAATTCAAGTGTAAATTTGACCAAATACAGATTAACTGCTTTAAATATATCGGCAGTTCCTTTCCATGCAGTTCAATGCGCAATACTCTAAGAAGCTTTCAAGAAAGTGCAGTCGATAAGCATAAACATTTGAATTCAACAAGAAGCAATTAATGTATTTATATTAAATATAATAAATGAACAATTAATATTAATAATAAATGATTAAAAATATTAATTTAATGTATTACTTCATTATGCAGACCCGAACAGACTAAATTGTCTTGTTCTTGAATACATTTAACATTACATATAAAATTTTAATAATTGAGGCAACAGTTGTTTAAGCGCTTCTGTCTGTTGAGATATTACCACATCAGTGCATAGAAAGAGCATTTATAATTATTAACCGTAGCATTATGATACATAGAATAAATGTACTTGCACTTGCAGGCATGAAAATATGTCTGCAAGCAACTGCAGTTAGCTTAAGTGTGGTGTGTATAAAACCTAAATGTTAAAAATATAGCGTTAAACATCGGTTAGGTAAACGAACGAAAGTTAGTTAACAGTTTAGCAGATTTACTAACCGTGCGTACCTCTACCATGAATCGCTCTGAACCAGGACTAAATCGTATTATAAACGCATCGAAGATTTCGTTAAATTATGGTTACACAAAGAGATTAATCAATAGATTAACGGGCAGTTACAAATGGTCTTTCCTAGAATTCTCGCAAGCCTGAAATTGGTTAATGTTGAAGATACAGCGGAAATTTTAGTACCATTCGACTCAACTCGACGAGTTCATAAAAACTTCACTTCGGTCATAATTATGACAAAAACGTTTTCTTTTTGGGTTCCCAAAGGTATCCCTTTGGTACCCAAAATTTTCGTAATGAAGTCCTAAAAAGTGCCCACTGACAGGTCATCCACCCTAGGCGGCGCCGCAAGCGTCGAGCTCACACATTCCCTGGTACCTCGAGCATGTGTCGACATACCTCATGTTCTTATTGAATACCTTCGGATAACAGATTCTTTTGGGCATACTATGGAATAAATAAAATATATTAAGTTTATTAAAAACAAAAGTCATTTATGAAACAAAATTAAACTGAAAACGTAACAACATACTTAAACGGTTAACGTTAACACTTATCAGTCAATGAAGGAATTAAACTATACACGTTTTAAGGCAAACATAACACATTATCAGCTGTCATAAAGTTATGGTCTCTTTACGTCTTTCTGTGATTCGGTTAGGCGTATTTTACCTAATTATAAAACCAAATAATTTATCGTGAAAGCTTTGGACAACCTCATGCGATATAAGTTGAAAACAATTTCTTAATTATACATGAATTTTTAAAGGCCAGATATTGTATACGATTACTGTAAACCAGTAAACTAAAATATATTTAGTAAACGAGTACGACTATAAATTATAAGATTATGTTTTAGTATATATAAATATGATATATATATTTTATTATGTATATGTGATTTTTCGGACAGTTTGAAATTTATTTGCTCTCAATCTTAGTTTGTTTATGCAGCTGTTAATGCATCAAATCTTCTGGAGGCAGTAATAAAATATTACGAAATTTATACTCAAAATTGCAAAATTCGCCAACGGTTTTAACCCTTCCATGCCCGGTCTGATATATGCATTGTGCAATATTTGACAAACTCTGGTCATCGTCACTGACCCAACCTAAAACGTGCGGGTGAAAGTTGCATGCACAAACCGCTGAGCTATCTAGAAGGTGTTGCTCGATTCGTTAACAATCCTCAAAACACGAGCGAATAACGCACGTGTAAATGTACATCATACGAGAAACTCAGTAAACAAAACAACTAATAATGAGGGTTAGGTCCATGTGGACCTAGTGGGAATGAAAGGGTTAAAGAACAGTAATATTGAGCCAGAACACTTTGTTTGCTGCAAACTTCTACTCTTCAGTTCGCTCGCTATCAGCTACAACTCTACTAAATAATTTGCACTGGTGCACATATTGGCCTAATAGGGTTAAGAATTTAGTCTGAGAAAAGTACCTGATGCGAGTCATGCCAAACTTAAAGTCACAATAAACGATAGAATTTATTGTTAATAGGCTTTTCGATTTCTAAAGACATTAGAACCCCTACCAGCATAAAGCATTAATATATAGAAAAATATTGATGGATCAAAAAACAACAAAGTAACTCTGTAAAAAAATACGCGTCAATACTGAATACAGCCGAAATACAAATGTTCAGTTACCAATGTGTTGGCAAATAGAAGTTGTCCCAGAAGCAAACGAATAAGGTAACAATTAATTTGTATACATGGGCTTAAGTATCAAGCCGAGCAAATAACGCTAGCCGCCTACACTCAAAATACTTTCTGTGAAATTTAAAAGAAATTTCTTCGAATTTTCAACAACAGATATTCTTTTCTTGAAATTTCAAAAAATTATCTTTGAAATTTCAAAGGTATGTAATTCTTTTATTGAATTGAAATTGAATCCTATTTCCAGTCTACCGTCACAACACACTTTCGACTCTATGACGAATGGACCTGTATGTATTTACCTTATCCAAATCCTATCACCATTCAAATAAGTTCTATTATCTATATAACCATCTAAGAGAAGGCAAACATGCGGCAAATATCGTTTTCCTCAATAAAACACCACATTGGGTTTTCCGTCGCACTAGCTAAACTCTAAACCTCGGTGGATCAGCTTAGTGATTTTAATTTTACTGATATACAAATGCGACGGTGGCAGCTGGCAAACCGTACATATACAGTGTGAACTCCTTAAAATCATGAAAATACACCCGTTGTTTAAGTAAAGCCATATAATAAATTGAATACAGTGACAGTGACACCATGTAAAACGTCATAATCGAATGTTAACACCACTAAATATATAAAACGATGACTATACTATACTCTTACGGCGTGGTCACAAGCTTAAATTTTGAGCTCAAAATCTGATCAAATTTAGACGGTGATTTTGGTGGACAAGTGGGATATTTCAAAATTGGAGCAAAAAGTTTGAGCGTGTGAACACACCTTTACTTACATTTACAATGATTCACATATATGCCAAACGAATTGTTAATATGAATAAACTAAGCGAATTTGGACCAACACCTAAAACTGACTTACATGGGCTCGGCTATTACCCATCTAGGCACATTGTTTTATATACACTTAGGGCGTGTCCACATTGCGGCCGATCCGATCAGGATAGAGCACACACAATTTTATCAAATATGAATTGGATGATGTTGTGGGATACACTACGGGGTGGTATAAGGGAGGCGCAAAATATTCGATCATATCGGAACGTATCGGATGTAATTAGAACATAGTGTTAGATGTGAGATTTATCAAATTAAAAATTAAATTATATCGGAAATTTACGTATATATTAAACAGAAAGTCAGTATTCATTCAACATTATTCATTACAATATCTATACAACGACAATTATTAAACTTTAGCGGCGTGAGTTAAATGCATGCTACGCCGTTGTCGATATGTTAACCAAGTCTTTGCCTGTGCTTCACATCTTATGTAAGGCTTAGACGAAGCCTAATCTGTTCTTTTATTCTAACCATATAACTTACGACCACTAAAGGCAACATGGATATAATGTTTATACACATTATTTAAAACCGTGTTCACACGTCAAACTTTATACTCAAGTTTTGAGCTAAAAATTTGAATTCAACATTTGATCAAAATTTGTAAAAGTTTTATCAAAGTCTGACTGTGAGTTGTAATAGTAAAAACAACTAAAATAGACTGAAAATACACTAAGAATACACTGAAAATATGGCAAATGACCATGCTTCAATATTTGAGCTCAAAATTTATCATTTTCTATTCCTTGTCCTTGATTGGTTAAAGCAATACACTACAAAAGTTTCAGCAGCGTTTGCACCTTCAAATTCACCAAAAATATAGAAATTGCTTTGAAATTATATAATCAAAATTTGAGCAAAAAGTTTGACATACGCGTCGACGCACAGTTAATTACATAATTATATATTTGTAAATATATATTAATATATAAGTATATATAAGTGATAACTAGATGCGATAAGGTATAGACGACCTACTGGAGCTATAGCGAAAGGACGTTTTTAGAAAATACGGAGGAAACACTACTTAGTAACAGATAATAGAAAAACGTAAGACAAATCATCCTTAGAATAGCCTTACTTTTCAGGCCCGATAAATTGTGGTAAGACTTATGATGGTCATTGAAAATTCAACAGTAAACACAATAATTTTACAAAAGGCTACATCTAACTCTGGAACAGATTGGCGGATGCAGCTAACGATTTTCCTATTATGGTGCGATCAGGCTTCTACGTCGTGTCAATGTACAATATTTACATGTATTTGTCACTGCTGAAAAACTATTGTGAAACAACCTTCATTTTCAGATCAAAATTAGCCTTAGGCTTTAACATAACTCAGTTTTTGATGCCC
>JASANE010028189.1:0-65197 GCA_030248225.1 Trileptium ribeirensis
TAATAAGCTAAAATTTGATTTCTTCATTTCACTGAAAACTTAGGCGGGGAATACGATGCGGGGGCTCATTTGGAACTGGAAACGCTGGAATTTACCGTGGAATATGAACTGGGGTCCTTCCCACCCAATTGGGATGCCGTCGGTTTCATAAATCAAGGTTTCAGCGAAAAACGCTAAAATTAATAAATGATCTCAGAAACGGGTAGAAAACATCTTGAGTGAAAAAGTTTTTAACCAGTTTTTGCCAGGAGGCATCGGGAAATGCTAGGGCTCCACCATCCCACATTGGAGAAGCCAGAAAATGATTCATTCTCATTTTTAATTCGTCTAATTGTGATTTTTCAATCCGTATGCTTCCTGGATTACCGATGAAGGGGAGGGAGCTCCCCAGGGTTTCCGGCCTTTCCCAGGCACTTTCCAATTCTGCCTCCCAGATATTTTTGGCTGTCGCCTATCCATACCCTAGGTTTCCAAATATTTTGGCCATTTAAAAATAAGCCAATTTTCACTTCGATGCATAAAATATGCCAGATGTCCCTTATTAAACGAAAAATTTGCTAACTTTTACTCTGCATATATGTTCCAAAAGTAATGACACTATATAAAAATAAGTCTGGCTTTATATTAAATTCAAAAGCTAATTAATACATTGTAGTTTTAATTTTATATTATTTATTGTTAAGAAAAAATATCTTAAAAAATATTTGTTCGGCAGCGACATTTTTCCAGCAAATATTAAATTTAGATTTTGCGGAATGCAACATACTTGGATTACAGATTACAAATGATCAGTTGAACACTGCGTGACAAATGCATAGTCCCGCTCGACTATGGTTGAAAAAGCGTATGGCCTGAGCTAAGCTGTTTCAACTTTTGATAGTCGAGCTGGATTATTTGCATAACATAGTAGCTAGTTCAGTTGAACGCGTGAAATAATGAGGATCACTAAAACTACATTACGCCTCACCATAAATTATGCATAAGGTACATACATGCCTCACTTAAGTTACGTTCAGAAGTTTGTTCAAAATTTTGCTCTTAGTTGTAACTAAATAAATATAACCAATTGCTTGAAAATTTGACATCAAAATTGGCAGCTCCAAAAAATTTCAAGTAGCGCATCTTGGTCGATGATTGGCTAAAGAAATAACTTTGAAAAATTTAAACGTATTATTAAACAAAAATACACTCATACGTTCTAATAATTGACTAAAAATGTTAAAAATATTACTTCAAATTTTGTTCAAACATTCTCAATGTTTTCTTGAATTTATTTTTAGCAAGCGAGATATCAGCATATATCTAAATAAAACGCTGAAATGTGGCATACAAAGCTTATATGCTCTGTGATGACTGTATTAAAATTCCATGTGTACAAATTTGAAAGTATTAGTTTCTGTCGTTCTAATATTAACCAAATATTATCTGAAGCCACGCCGCTTCAAATCGTTAATCTTTTGAACCAAGTTATTATGCTCTTTGACGACTGCATCGCAAAGTTTAATGTCCACAAAGTCGAAAGATTAGTTTATTTTATTTCTGGATTTACACAAATATCTACTAAGCCACACCGCTTCACATCGATAATATTTTGAACAAAGTATATATGCTCTTTGACTACTGCATCGAAAAGCTTGATGTCTAGAAAGTCGAAAACGATTAGGTTAATTTTATTTCAGGATTTACACAAATATCATCTGAAGCCACGCCACTTCAAATTGTTAATCTGTTGAACAAAGTTTATATGCTCTTTGATGACTGTATCGAAAAGTTTGATGTCAACAAAGTCGAAACGATTAGTTTCTTGTGGTTCAGGATTTACCCAAATATCATCTGAAGCCACGCCACTTCAAATCGATAATAGTTTGAACGAATATTATATGCACTTTGACTGCATCGAAAAAATTGATGTCAACAAAGTCGAAACGATTAGTTTCTTGTGTTTCAGGATTTACCCAAATATCATCTGAAGTTACGCCGCTTCAAGGCGTTAATATTTCGAACAAATTTTATATGCTCTTTGACGACTGCATCGAAAAAATTGTTGTCAACAAAGTAAAAACGATTAAGTTACCTTGTTTTCAGGATTTACTCAAATATCATCTGAAGCCACGCCGCTTCAAATCAATAATCTTCTGAACAAAATATATATGCACTTTGACTACTGCATCGAAAAGCTTGATGTCTAGAAAGTCGAAACGATTACTTTATTTTATTTCAGGATTTACACAAATATCATCTGAAGCCACGCCGCTTCAAATTGTTAATCTGTTGAGCAAAGTTTATATGCTCTTTGATTACTGTATCGAAAAGTTTGATGTCTACAAAGTTGAAACAATTGGTAATTTATAATAGTTATAATGATTTTCGTCTCGTTTTATATTTCGTTACAATTGTAAGTTTTAAATTTTACAAAGCCGTAAAAAATATATTAAAAAATTATTATGTGAAATTTCAGCTTTTCACACAGATCATCTTCCAAATGCTTAAATAATGAGAACAAGCGGAAAAACTATATACTAAAACATTTTGTGCAATTTTATCTATATGTATTTGACAAAAGTTTATTTTCGTTGGATTTTGTAAACATTGCCCTAGCAAACATTAATTAACAATTTTACTCAAGACTATTGAGTCATAGGTGTGCCCTGCATTAGGTCTACTGCCGAAAAAATTTATTAGTAAATATTTTAATTTCATTGCCTAAATTTTCTTTTAATTAAAAAGTTTTATCAAATTTATTAATTACATAGCTGGTGTCTAACCTGCATATCAAATATAATTGCTGTATTGTAACGACAGTAATAAAAATGAATTAACGAATTTGCGTATTTTTCGTTTGATGTATACGGACGGTTAGCATATTTTCCCACACGTAGTCCGTTCAGGTGCCAGTGGCAAAAACCATCTTTTTTCAAAATGAACCACAATTGGCTCTGATCATTTGTAATTTGGCAATCATAGAATCAACTGGGCTCAAATTTCCACAAGGGATAAATACGGCCTTAAAAACTATCCATATTCTACAAATATAGCTCCATAATATTTGTTGCAAAAATATAAAGGCCAAAAACTATTATCTTGGGCCAAAATCTGGATAAACTTTGCTATCCGCGAGCGATCTATTGCCCCACGTCAGCCCATGTGATTGAAATTTACACCATGGATATAATATTAAAATACGACATGCCATGTATTGAATACCTTACAGCTTTTCAAAGCAGCTTACTGTGGCAGTGTTACGGGCTAAAACAGATACCTAGCCCCAAAGTCGTTCAAATGTTGCCCGTGTTATATGAGGCTTCACAATAAATGAATCCGATTTGACCAATATATTTTGTTCTTTCGGCAAACGTATCTCGTATTACGGTTATTATGACAGTATCAACGTCCACTAGAAAATAATTGTTGAAGCCACTAAACTCGTATTAATTAATTTTGGGGAAGAAATATGCGTCGCGCCATTAAAATGTTGCCGAAACGGACTGGATCCTTTGCCTTTGCAACAAATTTTATACTCTAAAGATATACGGAACATATTCATAAGCTATTTATTCCATCGAAGTTGAGTGGTCAGTTTTTCGAACATTTTTGCGCAATGTTCGTTAACTTTAGTTTGTTACAGTTTTCTGACTAGTTATATAAAGCAGAACATATTGCATCATTTTTAATAACGTGTGCACACGTGGTCTCGATTATATCACGTACCAAAATGAATTTTCTTAGAGTCTTTCACACAGCCGAGCTAAACTTCGAAAGCTGAGTTAGTCTAGCTACGCTATGTTTTTGACACCTGCCGGACTGAGAAATGGATTATGAATGTGCCACATACAGTTCAGCTAAGACATATGACAATCATCTAGGTTTATAGCTCCAAGTTTAAGTTAGAATCTCACAACTTGAGTTCAAATCTGGAACTGAGTAATTTGCTTGTTGGTAATACCATTCATACAATATTTTTTGGCAAGGAATTTTTTATAGTAAATTCAAGTTTGGTATTAAATGTTATTGTAGGTTATAGAATTTATCTTTCCGAAATTTAAACATGTTTAATAGAAAACATCGTAATCAAAATAAAAATTATAGAATTTACTTATATTCTGTTTGGGATAGTTAATCTTTTTTTTTGGAAGTTGAATATTCTTTTGGATGATAAAACGTGAAATTTTTAGTTTTATTACAATTTTTTATGCTTTATATTTTAGGTTAATTGCCTTCCCGGTTTTTTAATACATGTTTTTTCGCCATGGAAGTGTATGTATGGCTCGTTGTGACTAAATTCGACATCATTGTAGTTGTGTTATAATACGGTTTGACTTTATTGTTTTGAGAACAAATATGAGATCTACATACTATATTAAAACTTGGTCACGTAGTAGTTTCGCTACGCTCTAGCAATTTTTGAAAGTAGTTATGGTTATTTTTTAGGTTATTGTTTGAAGAAAAAAATTAAATAAATCAGCGTATTAAAAGCAATTTTAGCAGTGTTTTATTTGAGGAGAGAAAAAAATATAAGGGCTGGTAAACCATAAATGAATCAGTCGACACACTACTAAACAATGCGAAGTATCAAATATGTGATGAGCACATTTAAGCGCTTAATCCGTGGATTTTCTCTTATCAAGCTAGACATTATTTGCGCTTTGGATTGCCTATACAATTCCTGATCCTAAGGATCTTCCACAGCGCAATTATGAAGTAGAACTATGCATAAAACTATTAGGTATAAAATGAAAAGTTGGCTTAAACGTAGAACCTGAGAGCAAAATAACCATATATGTAGTGAGCTTACGAGAATGCGCCAAGTCCCTGTGTACACTTTGTGCATTATATGTTTCTTGCATATGTTGTGTTGAATTGTAATATACCAAAAAATTAGCTGGAATTTTGCACCGGCTGTGTGATTATAATGTCACATGTCTGTAGTAGGCTCCTTACGGTCGTATTCGCAATATTTCTTGAGCGAGAAATTGCCTCAGATAGTTTATAGGTTAAATAATGGGCAAAATTTAATCAACTTTAATTAAATTATAGACACAGTATTATGCATAGATGATAGTTTGGGTGTGTGCCGAAATTCATTCTGAACTACAAATGTGCATTTTTGAAGCTTAAAAGTATATATTTTAAAATAATATTTTGGTACCATTTCGAACATTAACATATCTAAACAAAACACTGCTAAATGCTTTTAATACGCTGATTTATTTAATTTTTTTCTTCAAACAATAACCTAAAAAATAACCATAACTACTTTCAAAAATTGCTAGAGCGTAGCGAAACTACTACGTGACCAAGTTTTAATATAGTATGTAGATCTCATATTTGTTCTCAAAACAATAAAGTCAAACCGTATTATAACACAACTACAATGATGTCGAATTTAGTCACAACGAGCCATATACATACACTTCCATGGCGAAAAAACATGTATTAACAAACCGGGAAGGCAATTAACCTAAAATATAAAGCATAAAAAATTGTAATAAAACTAAAAATTTCACGTTTTATCATCCAAAAGAATATTTGACTTCCAAAGAAAATTTAACTATCCCAAACAGAATATAAGTAAATTCTATAATTTTTATTTTGATTACGATGTTTACTCTAAACATGTTTAAATTTCGGAAAGATAAATTCTATAACCTACAATAACATTTAATACCAAACTTGAATTTACTATAAAAAATTCCTTGCCAAAAAATATTGTATGAATGGTATTACCAACAAGCAAATTACTCACATCCAGATTTGAACTCAAGTCTAGATTCTAACTTAAACTTGGAGCTATAAACCTAGATGATTGTCATATGTCTAGCTGAACTGTATGTGGCACATTCATAATCCGTCTCCAGTCCGGCAGGTGTCAAAAACATAGCGTAGCTAGACTAACTCAGCTTTCGAAGTTTAGCTGGGCTGTGTGAAAGACTCTAAGAAAATTCATTTTGGTACGTGATATAATCGAGACCACGTGTGCACACGTTATTAAAAATGATGCAATATGTTCTGCTTTATATAACTAGTCAGAAAACTGTAACAAACTAAAGTTAACGAACATTGCGCAAAAATGTTCGAAAAACTGACCACTCAACTTCGATGGAATAAATAGCTTAGAATATGTTCATATCTGTAGAGTATAAAATTTGTTGCAAAGGCAAAGGATCCCATCCATTTCGGCAACATTTTAATAGCACAACGCATATTTCTTCCCCAAAATTAATTAATAGAGTTTAGTGGCTTCAACAATTATTTTCTAGTGGACGTTGATACTGTCATAATAACCGTAATACAATACGTTTGCCGAAAGAACAAAATATATTGGTCAAATCGGATTCATTTATTGTGAAGCCTCATATAACACGGGCAACATTTGAACGACTTTGGGGCTAGGTATCTGTTTTAGCCCGTAACACTGCCACAGTAAGCTATTTTGAAAAGCTGTAAGGTTGTCAATACATGGCATGTCGTATTTTAATATTATATCCATGGTGTAAATTTGAGTCAAATCAGCTGACGTATTGCAATAGATCGCTCGCGGATAGCAAAGTTTATCCAGATTTTGGCCCAAGATAATAGTTTTTGGCCTTTATATTTTTGCAACAAATATTATGGAGCTATATTTGTAGAATATGGATAGTTTTTAAGGCCGTATTTATCCCTTGTGGAAATTTGAGCCCAGTTGATTCTATGATTGCCAAATTACAAATGATCAGAGCCAATTGTGGTTCATTTTGAAAAAAGATGGTTTTTGCCACTGGCACCTGAACGGACTACGTGGGAAAATATGCTAACCCGTAACCATACATCAAACGAAAAATACGCAAATTCGTTAATTCATTTTTATTACTGTCGTTACAATACAGCAATTATATTTGATATGCAGGTTAGACACCAGCTATGTAATTAATAAATTTGATAAAACTTTTTAATTAAAAGAAAATTTAGGCAATGAAATTAAAATATTTACTAATAAATTTTTTCGGCAGTAGACCTAATGCAGGGCACACCTATGACTCAATAGTCTTGAGTAAAATTGTTAATTAATGTTTGCTAGGGCAATGTTTACAAAATCCAACGAAAATAAACTTTTGTCAAATACATATAGATAAAATTGCACAAAATGTTTTAGTATATACATTTTCCGCTTGTTCTCATTATTTAAGCATTTGGAAGATGATCTGTGTAAAAGCTGAACCACATAATAATTTTTTAATATATTTTTTACGGCTTTGTAAAATTTAAAACTTACAATTGTAACGAAATATAAAACGAGACGAAAATCATTATAACTATTATAAATTACCAATTGTTTCAACTTTGTAGACATCAAACTTTTCGATACAGTCATCAAAGAGCATATAAACTTTGTTCAACAGATTAACAATTTGAAGCGGCGTGGCTTCAGATGATATTTGTGTAAATCCTGAAATAAAATAAAGTAATCGTTTCGACTTTCTAGACATCAAGCTTTTCGATGCAGTAGTCAAAGTGCATATATATTTTGTTCAGAAGATTATTGATTTGAAGCGGCGTGGCTTCAGATGATATTTGAGTAAATCCTGAAACACAAGAAACTAATCGTTTTTACTTTGTTGACAACAATTTTTTCGATGCAGTCGTCAAAGAGCATATAAAATTTGTTCGAAATATTAACGCCTTGAAGCGGCGTAACTTCAGATGATATTTGGGTAAATCCTGAAACACAAGAAACTAATCGTTTCGACTTTGTTGACATCAATTTTTTCGATGCAGTCGTCAAAGTGCATATAATATTCGTTCAAACTATTATCGATTTGAAGTGGCGTGGCTTCAGATGATATTTGGGTAAATCCTGAACCACAAGAAACTAATCGTTTCGACTTTGTTGACATCAAACTTTTCGATACAGTCATCAAAGAGCATATAAACTTTGTTCAACAGATTAACAATTTGAAGTGGCGTGGCTTCAGATGATATTTGTGTAAATCCTGAAATAAATTAAACTAATCGTTTCGACTTTCTAGACATCAAGCTTTTCGATGCAGTAGTCAAAGAGCATATATACTTTGTTCAAAATATTATTGATGTGAAGCGGTGTGGCTTCAGATGATATTTGTGTAAATCCAGAAATAAAATAAACTAATCTTTCGACTTTGTGGACATCAAACTTTTCGATGCAGTCGTCAAAGAGCATATAAACTTGGTTCAAAAGATTAACGATTTGAAGCGGCGTGGCTTCAGATAATATTTGGTTAATATTAAAACAACAGAAACTAATACTTTCAAATTTGTACACATGGAATTTCAATACAGTCATCACAGAGCATATAAGCTTTGTATGCCACATTTCAGCGTTTTATTTAGATATATGCTGATATCTCGCTTGCTAAAAATAAATTCAGACGTTCAGAATGTTTGAACAAAATTTGAAATAATATTTTTAACATTTTTAGTCAATTATTAGAACGTATGAGTGTATTTTTGTTTAATAATACGTTTAAACTTTTCAAAGTTATTTCTTTAGCCAATCATCGACCAAGATGCGCTACTTGAAATTTTTTGGAGCTGCCAATTTTGATGTCAAATTTTCAAGCAATTGGTTATATTTATTCATTACAACTTAGAGCAAAATTTTGAACAAACTTTGAACGTAACTTAAGTGAGGCATGTATGTACCTTATGCATCATTTACGATAAGACGAGTGCGCGTGGTCCTAATTATTTCACGCGTTCAACTGAACTAGCTACTATGTCACGCAGATAATCCAGCTCGACTATCAAAAGTTGAAACAGCTTAGCTAGGCCATACATTTGTCAACCATAGTCGAGCGGGACTATGCATTTGTCACGCAGTGTTCAACTGAGCTTTTGTAATCTGTAAGCCAAGTATGTTGCATTCCGCAAAATCTAAATTTAATATTTGCTGGAAAAATGTCGCTGCCGAACAAATATTTTTTAAGATATTTTTTCTTAACAATAAATAATATAAAATTAAAACTACAATGTATTAATTAGCTTTAATTTAATATAAAGCCAGACTTATTTTTATATAGTGTCATTACTTTTTGGAACATATATGCAGAGTAAAAGTTAGCAAATTTTTCGTTTAATAAGGGACATCTGGCATATTTTATGCATCGAAGTGAAAATTGGCTTATTTTTAAATGGCCAAAATATTTGGAAACCTAGGGTATGGATAGGCGACAGCCAAAAATATCTGGGAGGCCGAATTGGAAAGTGCCTGGGAAAGGCCGAAATACCTGGGGAGCTCCCTCCCCTTCATGGGTAATCCAGAAGCGTACGGATTGAAAAATCACAATTAGACGAATTAAAAATGAGAATGAATCATTTTCTGGCTTCTCCAATGTGGGATGGTGGAGCCCTAGCATTTCCCGATGCCTCCTGGCAAAAACTGGTTAAAATTTTTTTCACTAGAGATGTTTTCTACCGTTTCTGAGATCATTTATTAATTTTAGCGTTTTTCGCTGAAACATTGATTTATGAAACCGACGGCGTCCCCAATTCAATGCAAAGGACCCCAGTTCATATTCCACGGTAAATTCCAGCGTTTCCAGTTCCAAATGAGGGGGCCGCGGTGCGTATTCCCCGCCTAAGTTTTCAGTGAATGAAGAAATCAAATTTTAGCTTATTAGCTGTGTTAGCACAGTATCCAAACAACCCCTCTGTCAATTTTTACATCGGGATTTCGTTGGGCCCGAAATTCTAGAGGGGACTGTAAAACAGTTGTTGACCCCCGAGATCGCGGGTCTATTTAGCGAGTATTTTATGGGAAGAGAAAAGAAAAGGGCTAACACCTCATTCGTCCTGCGTTACCCCTAAAATGCACCTGGCGCTCTCTCCTTACCCCTGAAGTTTTCATTTTTAACCACAACAAATTTTGTTTCGCCAATTTTTTTTCATTTTTGCTCAAATTTTGACTAATTTTCTCAAAATTTCGCTAAAATTTTGTTAAATTTTTGCCGATTTTCTCTAATTTTGCTATAATTTTGTCGATTTTCACAATTTTTTCTTACATTTATCCCATTTTTACTAAAACTTTTGGTATTTAAAAATGTCATCAAGCATCCCCTTCCCCACGTCAGCGATCAGAGCTAATGTTGGGTCTTTGAGCTCTGCTCTCAGAAGCGTAAAAACCCTGAGGGAAAATTTTTAATATTGAAAATACTCCACTTATCACAATCACATCATACCATGCTTATACACATTGCATATTATATACATTTAATTCTGCAAAGTATGATAGAATACATGCCCAACAGCATAACCGAGACCTATGATGGACAATATATGTAGCCAAATCGCAAACGTATGTGAATTGCACAGTTGTTCGGAATATCCGTGAATAAAATTCTCTGGAGGTCTCAATCTCGACGGTCGGCAGACACATGTAGTGGTTGGTGCGGCCGGTTAGCGGGTCGCCCTCCGATACGCATGTAAAACCCTGACTACAAAACCCATTTGATTTACACCGATTGCCGGAAAGGTCAAACTAAATGCTGTCAAAGTTGCATTCCTTGAACCAAGTAGTGCGTTGGTATGACATTTATCAATAATTATTCTATGACTGGGGACGTTTTCTTTCTTATTATTGGCCTCAAAATCCGATGTGAATGACTTAGTATGTAGGTGCATAGCCGTATTTCCATTTCGTAAGCCCATGTGCTGCACAACCGGAGGAACAGCAATGTCTGCCAGTGGTAGTCATTATTGCTGTATTAGCCGGGGCGCTTGTATCCATCCTGCTGACAATCGAAGTACAACCTAAAGTGCGAAGCCGGACACACTGCAGTGTAGGACGCCTAATAAAATCTCACTTCCCGGCCACACTTCAAATTACCGACTGCATGCCTTAACCATCCTGACATTCAACATTGCGCAATCATTTACTGAGACGACCTTGCTCTGGCTGCGAGATGTGCTAAGAATGGTGGACGCCTCGTTAATATAACTGATCCATCTAGCAAACCCATCGGAAACAACTGAAAGGCACGAAGTATTCATGCTAGATTCTAGATAACCATACCATCGTATTCAGCATGCCTAAAAAGCTATATAGACCACTCTTGACCCCTTATACGCAATACGTAACCAAACTACTGAACACAGATTACATTCAGGCAATCGGGATCATTGGCCCTAAACCCATTGAGAATATCTAAAATGTATGGAATATTCGTGCTAGACTCTAGATAACCAAACTACCATATTCAACGTGCCGAAAAAGCTATAGATCATTTTGATGAATAGCAATGAATGAATAACCAAACAAATGAAACTCTATACATGTTGGATATTGGGTTCACCCATCGTAAAACCCTTCAAACCCCATGAAAAGGTATAATATAGTTTCATTATAAATATAAGTATAAAATAAATAAATATAAAATAAATAAATATAAAATAAATGTAGAGTTAAACAAATTATAAAACAATTCCTAGCTAGGTCAGCTACGCAATAAAACCAAATTCCGTAGCTAAGTAATAATATCATATACACAGTATCATAAATATGAGGCTGTCAAACACTATGTCGTACACCAAATAAAACAAAAGACTTTAAATCTAGTTAACAAGGTTTCCTAACACTTTTATATTAAAAGCCAAAGCAAATACTGCCTACACTAAATAAATCAAATCTTACATAGAGTCCAGGCGAACCCTTCATTTGTCACTGATGGTTCAGATGAACCCAGCGTTAGTCACAACTGGCTTAGCTAGGCTATCGATTTGTACCAGTATAGTCTGGCTGGACTATAGTTCAGCTAAACTAGCACAGTTAAACGCGTGACATAATAATTAGGACCATGCGCACGCGTCTTATTGTAAATGATGCATTAGGTAACAGAAAGAGCCGATGATCTGAGTACCCTCATGAAGAGCAGTATATATACTCTTCTGGGTTCCCATGTTATCGTCTGCTTTGGTTGTGTTTCTGTTACTTTGGACCTTAATGGTTTCATTATTAGGTAATAAACATAAGTACCACTATTCATGAGAAAGTTTTGTGAAAGTCTATACCAACGCCTGTACTATGTAATAGACCAGATGGTAAATGAGACACCATCAAGTTAAATATAGTGTCTAAATATGCATGTTGTTTTTACTGATGATGTCAAGGATACCATGCATAACCACATTTATATAAGGAGTGTAAATAACAGCATGGTGCAGGTGACACCATGTAGCGTTTTGAAAAATTTTATGGTGCAGTCTACACCTTACCATTCCCAATACTACAGTACCTAATATACTATTTTAAAATACCATCGGAAACACCACAGTGTCCAAGATACCATATAGTGGATGGTGGCAGAGACGCCCAGGGTGGATAAAACCTTCATATGCAAGGTCCTTTATAACGTGAACGGCACAATTGAATTATAAAATTACACAAAATGTTCGTTCTTTATGTAGTGTACCAGAAACAAAGCAGATTCAAAGAACCATAAACTGCATCATTGCCAAAGGAGTTTAATACAGTCTTGAGTGTAATCCCAAAACTTTCGTAACAAAACGCACCGACTATATCGGAAAAATAAATGCTCGCTTCGTTGAAGAATTCTGGTTCCACATGCTCGCCATTCTGAAGTTTTTTTGCAACTTCTCTTGGTAACATCGTCTCCAGGAGCGATTCTACTTTCTCGGTGATTGTGCGCAATTCAGAAGTTCTTTCTTCAATCTACAAACAACATCGTATGTTACATTTAGGATTTTAATGTCGTTACCAAATTAGACATAAACTGGTATGGATGGCAGCGGGCGAATGCACAGTCGTTTAAATATAAATTTCTGTAGCCGCAAAAAGTTATTACAGATGCGAAACTGCATATATACTCTTCTGTTGAGGTACGCTGACTTTTATGAAAGCGGTATTAAAATGAAATTAGAAATCTATAGGAAATATTAATTTCTGTAGTCTCAAAATGCTATTACAAATGAGAAACTGCAAATACACTCTTCTGCTGAGGTACGCCGCTACTTTTATTAAAGTGTTAACAATATGAAACGAAAAAATTCTGGGAAATAGGAAGTAGTGCATATAAGAAATATTACTGTAGCCTCAAAAGCTATTAGAGATGTGAGACTGTAAATATACTCTTCTGCTGAGGTACGCCGCTGACTTTGATTAAAGTACGAATGATACGAAACATAACAAAAATTCCGGCAATTAAGAAGTAGTGTATAAAGGAAATATTAATTTCTCTAGCCTCAAAAAGTTTTTAGAGATGAAAAACTGCAAATATACTTTTCGGCTGAGGTACGATGACTTTCATTAAAGTGCTAATAATAACTAGAAACATAAAAATACTCGCAAATAGGAAGTAGAGTATTTAGGAAATCTTAAAAAATAGAATTCTATGCTAATAGCACTCTATAAAACCAATGGTGTCTTAAGTCAATGGATATTTTTGTATATTTGGTGACCAAATTTCGACTGCGCGATCTGTCCACAAGCACGTAAAATAGGGACACATTTTCCAATGACGAAGCATTTCACTCTTTCAGGCACTACTGTCTATTTTGCGTAATGATGAACAAACTTTTGCTGTATTCTAGTCAATTGAACCTGGATCATTTATTTGCGAATCCATACACTAGTCACATATTAGCTTCGGAGCTGTAGCTGCACAGTTCCTTAAGGAATTTTGCATAAACAACAACGGATGTCCAAACGTACAATACACGATAAGTTGGGCTGGGGCAACTTTGTGCAATGGATGTAAGATTTGTTTGAAAACCATTGTGATTGAAACAATCATTACCTACTCGCGTCATATGCTACAAGTCCGCTGCTGCCGTGTTATGGTAGCGGAGATTATGGCATTGAGTAAATTTAAACGTTCATGGTTATTGTCGCTTTACGAGGTCCATTAAAAAACTGAACAACAGTTCATGCATAGCCCCGTTGTTTGCAAATTCTGGTTTGCTAATCATGGAATTCTGGTTCGTTTTCTGGCGCCCGCTTGCTATTGCTGATTATAGCACGATACGCAAATTGTATACATAATTTAGGCATGAAATGGTGAATGCACACTGTCAATGCTGCTAGTCAAGCACGCTCGCTACAGAATGAATGAATTGTTAGCACAGAACTCAAACTAACAATAGGACAACGACTTCATAGTATAAACCGCGAGTGTTGAATAAATATGTGGCAATGATTCCATTTTAATTTTAGTTGTCTAATATGTCGTGCATATGTATATAATTAAGTTATATGAAACAAGATTTATGATGTAGAATATGTGCTACCTTACTCGATTCATATATGTATCGCTGAAACCTTTTGAAGACCTATTGAGACTTATTTCTTTAATCAGTTTGAATTTAGCTAACACTCATCAGATTTTTAGAGCCGATGAATGATAAGGTGCGTCAAGGCAGTTGATCTTCATTATCTTTAATACTGTTAGTGCTAAGACTGTTTCAAATGAAGTTATTCTTTGTATTAACTGGGATTTTAGACTATGTGAAATCTTTCATTTCTCTTATAGTTTAGGGACCACCATGTGCTCATCGTCTAGGGTCCACGAAAGCTCTGTGCTCTAAGTTTGATTGGTTTTACAGAAATCTGGAACTGTCCAATATTTATTAGGGTAAAATAAGCTAATCGTGTACTACTGTTGTCTAGATAACTATCAATGCCTCTCAATTTATGTTGTCAATCTAATCTTTTAGTTTTTTAATGGTGTGGAGCTAGGTTTAGCTTAGAACAGCTAATTTTTTAATTTTTTTGAATTTTAATTTTTTTTACTTTTTTGTCCAGAACAACTAATCTTTTTATTTTTGAATTTTCAATTTCTTTAGTTTTTTGTTTAGAATAGATATTTTTTATTTTTGAATTTTTATTTTTTATTTTTTGTTTAGAACAGCAAATTATTTATTTTTTGAATTTTCAAATTTTTTTATTTTTTTGTGCAGAACAACTAATCTTTTAATTTTTGAATTTTCAATTTCTTCAGTTTTTCGTTTAGAATAGATATTTTTTATTTTTGAAGTTTCAGTTTTTTTCATTTTTTTGTTTAAGGACAGCTACTTTTTTAATTTTTTAATTTTCAATTTTTTTAATTTTTTTATGTAGAACAGCTAAATTTTTTAATTTGTTTGAATTTTCATTTTTTCATTTTTGTTTAGAACAGCTATTTTTATTTTTGAATTTTAAATTTTTTTATTCTTTGTTTACAACAGCAAATTATTTATTTTTTGAATTTTCAATTTTTTTATTTTTTTGTCCAGAACAACTAATCTTTTTATTTTTATTTCTTTAATTTTTTTGTTTAAAATAGCTATTTTTATTTTTGAAGTTTCAATTTTTTTCAATTTTTTGTTTAAGGACAGCTACTTTTTTAATCATTGAATTTTCAATTTTTTAAAATTGTTTTATTTAGAACAGCTAACTTTTTTTAATTTGTTTGAATTTTCATTTTTTCATTTTTGTTTGGAACAGTTATTTTTTATTTTTTTGAATTTTTAATTTTTTTAACTTGGTTGGCAACACATTGAACCTGTCTTTTGCGTTCAATGCAGAAAGTGTATCTCGAGTTTATAGAATTGTTTACTAGAACAATTTTTTGCTTTTCGACTTCGGACTACTTTTTGTTACTGAATTTCATTATTGGTACATTTTTCTCCAATTAATACAGCTTTGCATATTTCAAATACAACAACATTTAACAGTATTACGCCAAATTCAGTGAATATTAAATGATGCTTTATTCTATAATTGATATGGCAATCATCATTTTATCATAGAAAAGACGTGGAGTACGTCAGCGCCATACTTGCAGCAATAGATAAATTTTTGTACTGACTGCGTTATCAGCTAGCGTGGATGCATTACAATTATTATTATACAATCATACAACTTCTGCGGTGTATACGTTACAAAGAACCCTCTTTGCGAAAGTTTTTTCAGTCAATAGTCTCCACGATCCATCCATTTGTGCCAGTACCTACACTATGTAATAAAATATATAGTGCATTAGACAACATCAGCTTAACTATAGTGCCTAAATCTACATTATGATTTTAACTTACAGTGACAAGGACACCATATACAAATACATTACGGAAGGTGTCTACATCACAGCATGGTGTAGTACACAAATATAACTTTTGAACAATTTCGTGCTGTAGTCCACACCATACCATGACACAGACTACACAACCTATCTATAAAATCTTAAATTGCTTTCAGAAACACTATGGTGTTCAAGACACCATATGATGGGTAACATTTTCGTATGGGGGTTCTTTATATCGTAAACGGTACATTATATGGCACGATTTTGCAGTTAGATCACACCATAAGCAACGTCGTGAGCACAAACAGCATAAAGTGAGCCCTTCCTGTAAAAACCGTAGAAATGTTAAAATTGTAAATTATCGCAAGGTGAAATGTAAGGCTAAATACGATGCCAAAATTAGCGTACTTGAATCTAAACTTTCGTTCACACGACAAAGTATTTTCAAATTTCGATTTATTTACAATCTTTGTCTGCTAACAACTAATAGTAACAAATTTTATATAATGTTAAAGCTATTCAGCCGGTTATTGAGATAGTAGTCCTACATAGGCGAGGTCCTATGTCCCAGGCGGCAATAGCGGTGCTTCAAGGGGGGAAGCGGCAGGTCATCCCCAGAAGGATTAGACGGTCGGTGCGGGGGATGGTGTTATCAGGGGGAGATAAATTTTCCTATTTTTTGGGACTCAAAATTTTAAATTTTTGCCAATTTTCCCTGGTTTTTGTTCATTTTATCCCATTTTTTGTTAATTTCGGTCACTTTCTTCGATTTTTGCCTATTTTTGCCAAAATTTTCCGTGGGCCGTCGGCGCAGGGGCTATGTGGATGTAGGTGCAAGTTTATGATCGGTGGCGCACAGAGGGAGAAGGCGCACGAGGCTCAGCGAGAGATAACTCATCTCCTCCCATGAACAAGTATGACTATCATGTCACATGGTTTTCTTTGCCAAACTACTTCCAATTCTGAATTCGTTTGGAATTCATTATTCTTATAAGATTCGTGATCGCCGAATTCGTTAGTTCTGGAGTTTTTATCAGGAGTTCATCCAACTCACTAACAACCTATTAATTGCTTGTTTTTGCCTGTGATATTATGTATTTGTTTCAAAATAATTAATATTTATGGGTTACTGATTCTAAATTCTTTGTTTAAAATACAGTTTTTGTCGAGTGCAACATGTGTTTGCTTCAGTCCACCTAAATACAATTTTGCTTCTAAATTAGCCATGTATTTCTCCATAGAACACCAAATACGTATACACTGCGATAATTACTAATGAATGTCATAACTATTTATAATTTCGCTTTGAACAAAGTATAAAAGCATTATGGCCCCAAAAGAAAGGTGTATCAGTACATTCACTTTGCAAGGTCCTAGGATACCCCAAATGTTTCACCCGTAGTTTTCATTTGCCACGTGCTAGGTTGTATGTACGACTGTTAAATAACAAAACGATAATTGTTATTATTACGAAAAATATACCCAAGAGCTGAGCATGTTTATTATTAGTTAAATTGGGCGGTTCATTAGTTAACCACCAGATTTGACTTACCCTTGCTTCCAAATTAGCCATGTATTCTTCCATCGAACGCATCAACGTACTCACAATACCATCGCTGCTATCGCTCGTTTTCTGTGCGCGTAAAGTATCCAGGACGGTTTTGAACGACGGCCGGGTTTCATCGTTTGGCTGAATTAGTTGTCCAATTAGTTCACGGACTTTTTCTTCAATCCGATCTGGAACTTCCGGCCGTATTCTTCCTGACAATACGCCTCGGATTGCTTCTTCGACTTTTATTCCAGTATTTTTCTCATGAAGCGGCGTAAACTTGGTCCACATTTCGAGGAGCAGCATCCCGAAACTGTATAAATCCATCGGATGACATGCGGCGTCATCACTGTTGACATAAATAAATACGTGGGGATCGATATATTGAAGGATGATCTTTTGTTCCGGCTCATCTGTGTCCAACAGCTCCAGATAGGTGTTGATTTGAGCGCCTAGTTGATGGCACCAGTTTGTTTTTCCACCCTCGGTTTCATAGACTTCCTTCTTGCACCAGTCACCTATTTTCACAGACCATTTCGAATCCAAGAACGTACACATCGAGTTAAGCGTCGTATGCACAACACCTTTGCTGTGCAGAAACTCCATCGCACTGCAGGCGTCGACAGCTATTGCCAGTCGTACCTCGTCACTTACGCTATACCGAGATGTTTTGAACACGAAATGTAGCCAACTGACATCCTGTCCCAAAAATAGGTAATAGCATTTGAGACCGGCACTTAAAAGCACAACTCCACTAAGCTTCATTATCCCTTCGTGATTAACTTTCGATATCATTTCATTAACCATACGATTGCTTCGAAGTGAGAAGTTTTCTGGGAGTCGCTTAAACGTTGCTTCGAACAGAACGTAAGTTTGATCTTGACTGCTAGCAAACTTTTGTCGTTTGCTAATACGTTGCAATACGTTATCAGCCTCCGCTTCGAGTGTATTACGACTCCCGACTGATACACTGCTTTTAACAAACAATTTCAAATCGTTTTCGTCCCACAGCCACGCCTTTGCATTCGCCGCTTTGTTTAGCCGATATTTTTGCAGGATGCTGCAAGCAACTATTAGTCCGAAAAAGAATACTACAAGAAGCGTTGTTTGAATGATGACAAGATTTTTGTTCCGCCGAATTATTCCTTCCTCTGCTGCGATCGCATCTTCTAATAGACCCCAAACGCTTTTGCCATTGCACTTTAATGTCTGAAACAAACATAAAATTTGAATTTATTATCAATTTCAGTGCTTTAGGTTGAACAATTAGTTAGCGGTACCTCTTGGTACAAATAACTTGCACATTTATGTAACAAGATACATATGCTTAGTAATGTATGTCAATAATTGTATGTATGTACGTATCTGCGAACATGTGTACTTTATGACTTCTATATTTCTTTTCGAAGAAACTCAGAGTTATGAGCAAAGCATGTCAAGAAGAGAACAAATCAAAAGTGCTAAAATAAGGTAATAGTGGAACATACTTAAGAACTGACATTCAGGTAGCATTAGAATTTAGGAAACTAGAAAATTTTCTAAGACCTTAGGAATCAGAACATTTTTGCAGAGAAACCAAACAAGTTAATAACTGTTATGCTGTTATGAATAAGTAAAAGACATCATACTTACATCTTCAAAGGTGCTATACCACGAATATGGAGAACAGCAAAATGCAGGAACTAAATGCAGCTATTAGAACAAGCAAGACAAAGCACAAGTCTTGATAATATCAGAATAAGCTTTATCCAGAAAACACTACCTGGATTTAAACAAGCGTTGCTTGAGTTGCACCAAACATGCTATCAAATTGACTTTTGACCACGTGGAAAGAAGGCAGATTGTTATGATCCAAAAACTGGCAAAAGTCCATGCCTAGACAGGTCCTACCGACGTATAACTCTACTGCCAATCTTCGGGATAATCTTAGAACGAATCGTAAGCAAAAAGAGCAAAAACAGACTCGAACAAACGACAATTCTAAACAGAGTTTAAAGTGGATGCCGAAAAATAGATCAGTGGACGATAATTTAATGAAATTATCCTATGACGCCGTTAAGACCGCATTACCACCAATCATTGCTTGGCCATGTTTGCAAATATGGAGAAAGCATATTATATTATGTGGCACCAGGCATTCATAGTTAAGCTATATCCGCAATATCGCAACAGTTTTTATGCCCATAAACTAAAATGGATCGCCAGTTTCTTAACTAATAGGTTATCTTACAGCTACATTAACGCCACATACTCTTCAAGCTTCACGCTCACTGCAGGTGCTCCACAGGGTGAAGTTATTAGTCCGTTCCTTCATTTAATGTATACTAACGATGCCCACTAAGCAGAACCCATCAACAAAAGCAGCTAATTTGTAAATGACATAGAGATCTGGGTAACCCACTGGAGCGCTACCGATGTCAAACATTTCCTTCAGAGAGAGAGAATCTCTTTAACGCAGTATTGCGCAAAGTGGCGTTTCAAAATAAATATCAGTAAAACCAAATTATTTTATTTCAGCTACCGTAAGGTAAATCACAGAACAGTCAATGTCACACCATTACAAATCAAAATTTATTACGAGCTGGTTGGAATATCGAATAGCGCTATATTCATAGGTATAACATTTGATAATGGTGCAATGGTGCAACTTTCAAACAACGCACGGAGGATATTAAAAGTAGAACAATGCTTAGGTTAAACATTATGAAGAGACTGGGGTTGTTCAACAGCCGTAATAACACAGTTCTATAGGCAGTATATAAGACCAGTGTTTGCCGGAGCAATTGCCTATTGTGGCATGGCGCAATGCCACCAAATTAACTTTCAAACTGTTCAAAATAGTGCTTTCCGGTTAGGTTTAAAAGCTCCAGACCTAACGATTGGTTCATGGAAATGCTTGCAATAGATAGCCTTATATGAATGCAAGAAGAATAAAAGCACAAATTTTATAAACAAGGCGATAAACACGAACATTGCATGCGTTTGAGATACCTTTCATATGGCCCAAAACCAACTCGCGTATGCGAGTGAGCATGTACTAACTAATTTGCAATTTTTAAGAATTATGTAAACGCGTACAACTAAGGCAAAATGCATGACATAATTTCTGAATGTAGATAAATTTATTCACTTATATATACATATTAACGTTGTCTTATTCGTATGCGTCACATTACAGTTTTCATTGCATAGTCATATCTATAGCACGACTCCGACATTAATCTCCGAACTACCACAATACACAACAAACAGTTGTCACTTATAGAGCTGTGCGCCGCCGCGCCGCGCCGCCGCCGCCGACGATTTTTGCCTCTACGCCGCCGCCGTCAAATTCCCTCGGCGCGCCGCCGATATTTTTTCACGCCGCCGACTCGCTCTTTTGCATTGTCGTATTGTGTAATCTGTTGTGTTCTAGAACTATGTTTTTTCATTCGACATTTCTCACGCTTCTTTGCAAAATGTTTTTTTTCCATATCATTCAATGATGTTTTGTTTACCTTTGGTGTTGTTATTATCTAATTTTGGTGCGTAGTTTTAGGATTAAATGATTTGTTTTATTAGCGGTTATAGAGTGGAGGAAGAGGTGCGAATGTCGAACTGGGCAGACAGTCTGACGATATTTCTGGATAATGTCCGGAAGTTTCCGGACATTGTCTAATTTTTAGAGTTTTTAATGGAAATGTTCCAAGAATGTCTGAATTTTTTGCGGTAAATGTCGATCTGCACATGTATACATAAGTTACTTGTAGCGCATATGTAATAAAACAAGTGACGTTTAGGACGTCGTTCGTTTTGAATTTATGACGCAAAACAATTACTGAAATTTTGCCAGTTGTCGTTTTACTCAAGCATAATTAGTGGCGGTTCTACCGAGTGAACGGGAGGGGCTTTTTCACTCAAATTTAAAGCTTGCCCTCATTCGACCCCCATTTTTCGGTGGATATTTTGCGAATATTTCAAGACCAACGGGAGACTAAGGGGTTTTGCCTCTCCCCCATTATTAGGTCAGCGCACCGCATTGGCTCCATTTTTGAAGGACTAGAACCGCCACTGCTCAACACTCGGGGTTCTGCTTATCAATGTTTTCAAATGTATGTCCGTCTATACGCCAACAAAACACCTGCAAAGTTATGGTGTGACAAAAAATATCAATTTATTCGATAACTCATTTATGATTTCACATTTGTCCCAATTAACAGCTTCAACCGTACAAACGTGGTGTCTGTTATGATTGAAGTTGCTCACTACCAATCTTGATTGGATTTAACCTTTCGAACAGTGGCGGCTTGATGGGGGATATGTCCCGTTCTCGATTTTGAAGCTTTCCTCATGTGGCCCCCATTTTTACGGAAAACATATTAATTTTTAAAATGCAAGTGGAGGGGACAAATATCTTTTCGCCCCTTATTTAACAGTTTGCCCTAGGTCGCCCCTATTTTCTGAAAGGATAGAACCGCCGCTGGATCAAATAATCGCTATGGTGTCGGACCATTTTTAGTTAAAAATGACTGTCTATGTTTATATGCGCATTTGTGTGTAAGTATTTAATCCAATTTCCTCTACCGTTTGAAACAACAATACGCTAGAATTATGTATGCGAGTGGCAAAATTACGAGAAAAAACATGGCGAGAAACGCGTTATTTGATTTTTCGTAAACACAAATAGTTCGATGACATCATTTATTATCAAGAACAAATATAGGTGGCTCAAGAGAGTATAATTGAACATGTTTATAATTTTTAAGGTGGGCATTGTCCATAAATTTCTGGACTTTTTGCCAAAAATTTCATACTAGCGATTTTTCGGACTCTGTCCGGAAAACAATTCAAAATAGTTTCAAACAGTATCGGTTCACTTGTTTCGAAAAAATTTAAGTACTTTTCTATAATATTGTGGAATTCAAAGTAAAAATCACGAAGTACACAGAGATTTTATGATTTTCAAGCAATTAAAATCTTCATAAATTCGGTGCTGAATAGCGTGAAATATGACAAATTTTTTGATGTCGATCATAGCCCGGAAATTAAATCCTGGAAGAAAGCTAATGATACAGTAATACCTGAGATATTTTTGTTACAACCACCCGTAATTGTTATGTTAGTTCAGCAGTATGTTCTATTTGTTGGTGTTGAACAGAGCTAACCTATTGAGAGCTACAGCTGTACCCAAATAGCTATTTGATACATCTGCTTGCAATTTGTGTTTAGCGAAGGAGCTGTAGTTTGATAATTGAGTTCGTTATTTGGCTACAGATTTAGCTCTTAAAATATCACCTCTGAACTATTATATATTGTTTCTCTCTATGACTCAACTTTAAACACCCGGTGATTATCGGTTTAATGTTGATTATTGTCTGGATATAAATATATGTCAGTAATATAACATAGATTTATCGTCATGATTCATTTAAATCATCCTTATATTGAATTTTCGATTATTTTTATTCTTATTAGCATTTTACAATTTTAATTAACGAGAGCGTCAAACTAATGCGTTAATGTGACGAGTCACAACTTATTAATAAATAATTTGCATTTTTGGATTAACTAATTTGCAGAAAAATACGCATCGTTGTGAAATCTGTATCTATTTCACATGCGAGGTAATGTTTGCATTGAACATATTTCAGTGAATATTATATTCAATATATAAATGTGTATTAGCTTTAAAAATTTTGTGTATTAATAAACACATGCTGCTGTCAATTGGCTTCGAGCCGTTAATTTACATTTACTTTGTATGGGAAATGAAGATAGCATAAACATAATTCGGAAAAGAAAAATTGATTTTAATGTTATGCGTAAAAACTTTGATAGTTAAATTTTTTAATTTGGATCGGCGCGCCGCCGCACCGCCGCCGACCAATGCCATCGGCGGCGCGCCGGCGCGCCGCCCGCCGCCGATACATTTCGGCTCTCACGCCGCCGCCGCCGATTTCTCATCGGCGCACGCCTCTAGTCACTTATATTAGAGTCATTACAAGCGACAAACGACCAAGTCGGCACGTGTGCGAAATAACTGCAGAAGCGGTTAAAGCGCACCATGCATATTTCTTTGTTCCTTCTTCCTTCTTATAATATGAGTATTATACTATACTTTCAGAACTTTTTCCTGGACTTTCCAAGCCATTGCTGGTGCCAGAGGTACCATTGTGTAGTCGATGGCGATTTGTCGCGCCACATCGTCTTTCAAAAACCAATTAACGAAACGTATAAATTCAACCATCTGCAAACATGACACTTTGTCTGATGTTGTCTTGTTAACAATCATATATGTATAGGTCGAGAACGGATAGCCTTGAGGCGTTGGCGCATTGGTCAAACTGGTGACAAGTCGATTCCCGAACGTTTTCATCGAATAGTCAGTAGCACTTTTGACGCTCACATAAATCTTCGACGAATCAATAAGTACATTCATTTTGTTGTAAACTTCGGCAATTTGAAGATTCACAGTTTTCGCTGCTGAAAACGATGCATACCCGATTGTGTACGGCAGCGAGCTGACGAAGCCGAGAACGCCGCCAGTCCCTTTGCCATACATGTAAATCGCATCCGATGGCCACCCAATTGCCTTTATTTTAACCTTGGCATCCTGCTGACCGGTTATAAACACACCGCGTGTTTTACGCCATTCTTCGCTTGTATCGCTCAGAACCGACGTCAAAATCTTGGTCGTGTCAGAGGAGTCTTGTCTAGCGATGATTAATATCGACTCGTTGTGTCCGGCCAATTCAGGATTGTTGCTAACAAGTTCAGGATCGTTCCATCGTGTAATTTTACGACTGAATATTTTAACGATTTGATGAAGTTTTAGTTGTAGTTGCACGCCAACGACGTTATATACAATCACCACCGCTCTAAAAGCAGCATGTAATGTCTACATATGACTGATTAAAACTACCTTATCATCTTTAATGCTAATCGAATCAGAATTTTCGCCCAATTATTAGAAAAATTATGAATGTTGTAGATATACTTTCTCGCTAAAGGGAAATGTAGCATTCTAAAAACATCCTGCGATTCTAGCGTGATTTTAAAGTGTAAATTTTCATATTCTTTAAGATTTTCTTTGCTCGAACATAAAATAAATTTTATAATTTTCAGGCATCTAGATTTAAGTTAATTCAGATCAGATTTTACTATAGATTTGGATTTATTTTATCACTTTTAAAAAGCTCTGCAGGGCAATACGTTAACAGCAGAATCAACAACTCATGTCGGAGCTGATCCACCTAAACAAGCCCGAATCGAGTGTTCCGGTGGGTCAAACAATCTCAAAATACATAGTATTCGAACGGTCAACCAACTCTGAGCCGACTACTGGGCCCGACTCACAACATTCTTTGGTGCCAACTCAATCCCCGAGAGCAAACGTCCTCAGACATTCCTTATCAATCAATCACCGGCGACGTACAAGATGCCATCCAATTAGGCCTCACAATTAACACCCTCAAAGGATGTCAACGATCTAATTGGAAGAAGTCGCAAAACATATGAAAGCTCAATTGAACCCAACCCGCTATATTATTCTAGAACGATTCAACAAATGTTCCGGCGGGAGAATTCATCCGTGAGGCTGCGATGCAAATCCAACAAGACGGCGTCACGTTTCACTCTCCGGTGTCAAGGACCCGTTGGATAAAGTGATGCGAATTCGGTTTATGTGCACCATTTCGTCCGTATTAGTCTTCATGCGCTTTTCAAGGTCAGCTAGCGATGAAGAACTCAAGTTCGCTCGATCCACAATCGCAATCGCAGCCGAAATCTAAGCATCAAGACGAGTTGCCAAAGAAACCCATGATAAACACATGGACACGATCAACAATAAACGAGCTCTCAGCCATTGGCATATCAACAAAATAAACAACTCGTCACCGCTGCAACTCCGTATCGCCGAAATCGAAAGCAATCCAAGATCGCAGAGAATGTGTGCAGACGATGTTGCTGCATGCGGAGTCACTCCGGGAAAGATTGTTTTTTTTCAAGAAGCTACCTGCCACAACTGTCAGAAGAAACGGCACCTGCAAGCCAAGCTTCAACGGAGACGAGCCGATGAGTAAGTCATCGTCCGACGCGGACACACTCTTCAGCAAGGGAACGATTGTTAAAAACAAAGCTGGAATGGTTGAAAAAGTCAGTATCGTTCCCCAGTTGCACAAAAGGCTCAACGAAATGAACAATCAGCAATTTTTGAAGTAGATACCGGCGGTAACGACAATTTTTGATCGGAAGAAACTTAATAGATTATAGAAAAGAATGTTCTTACTCCATTGTCGGGACGCTAAGAAGGTTCGTCGGGTACAGAAGTTGCAATGTTGGCAAAATTTAACACTACGGCGGCCTTGCGGGCGGGCAGAGGTCAGGTAGTAACTTAGATTTTACGGTTGCCAAAGTAAGGGATTGAATCTTTTTGGCCGAAATACTGTTCTGAATCTCGGTATTGATCTAAACAGGTTAATTGGTATTTCATCTGGACCAAGCGCCCCAGAAAGCATTCTCACACTGAAGCAGGAAACAGACGTCAGCTTACAGATGTTATGTTGAGAACTGTGTGTAAGGTTTCCTGAGTTATTCAAACGGGAGTTGGGTGTTTAAAGCATTTTTATTTTGAAGTCAAATTCAAACCCGAGCCCGTATTTTGTACGCTGTTGATGGTATCCAGATCACTCCAAATGTTTTTGATTGTGCCTTATGATGCAGGCATCCATTCGAGGTATCTGGAGTCCAAATCATTCATTACGAGACTACCGTCGCTCAATCCGAAAAATGTTGTCGTCTGGCCGAACCAAGACCAACTTAAGGGTTTTTGACGACTACTCTGTAAAAATCAACCCGCAACTGGAGCCTCGTCGTCAGCCTATTTCACTGCCCGAAGACTTGATGTACAATCTCAGTAGCGGCTATGGCTCCACTAAAATTGATTTAGCTGGTGCTTACAACCACATCACTTTGTGTCCAGAAAACCAGAGAAAGCTGGCGCTCAGTACACATCGAAGATTCCTCCTTCAGATGCGATTGCCCTTTGGTATCACATCCGTGTTTTTCTATTTCTAGGAAATAATAAAACAGCTAACCAACTATCTGAACAGTCCTGCAGTCTATTTAGATGACATTTTGGTCAGCGGTGAAAACGCCGACGAGCTGAAGAAGCTTCGAGCACTTCTGCAGCGGCAGGCTATTGACAAAGGCTTACGGTGTCACCTCGAGAACTGTGGCTTCACCCAGCCGGTTGTCTAACAACTGGACCATCAGCTGTCCCAAGACGGCATTGCTCGTGGATCCAAAGTGACTGCAATCCTAAACATGCGGCCTCCACATGATCGTGTACCACTCGTCTGGTTTGTCGGGTCTGTAAATTTCTGCGTTCTATCCTAACCAAGCAGGGCGCTACCGTGGTCTTTGAAGGCCTAAGAACAAGCAGCATTTGAGAACCTGAATAAACCACTGGCATCAGACATCGTTCTCTCCCATTTCGGTCCTTCGCTGCCCATGGCAACTCCTGCAACGCATTAGAGACCGCCATTCGATGGATCCTATTCGAACACTATCTGGACAACTCTGAACGGCCGATCGCCAAAACGTTCACTCGCGTGCAAGAAATGCACAGTCAATTCCATAAGAAAAAACTATCAATAATATTCGAGATTGCCAAGTTCCATCACTTCCTGCACGGGAGTAAGTTCATCCTCGTGACGAATTACAAACCGCTGTTATTGCTATTCGGCCCGACAAACATAACTTCAACCATCGCTATCAATAATTTAGTTCGAAGGGCACTCATTCTCAGCCACTACAAATATTTATTGGAATACCTGCCGGCTGAATACTCAAGATCATTGAAATGTCAATGTAGTCGGTCGCCTCCCAATGGGCCCAAAGCGGAATTCGACAAAATGAAAGCAATAAAGATCGTGAGATCATTTATACATTCCGAACAATCAACCTGCGGTTCGATCCGGTTCATTATTGAACAATATCGAAACCTGTCTTGTACGTTAAGTGTCACAAATGTTTGTCTACGCTATGGTTGTAAATACTCGAAGCCGCCACAAAGCGGTGCTAAACATTATCCATGTTCTGGACTTCGGAATAGTGTGTATTAAGCATCTGGTCCTGACAGCTGCATATTCGTTGGGCATTGATGTGGCTATTGTGTTGCAGTGACGGAGCTGCGTATCATGCGCAGAAGATAAAAATCTACCCGCAAATCAGTGTTCAATTCTGAATGGTTCCTAAAACTCGTTGGAGCCGTGTCCATATTGATCACGCGGTTAACTTCGTGAGTAGGGGAAGTACGCCAAATATGGACACCTTTTTCAATAATACATGTTGCATAGGGGGTGTTGGTTTCTTAAATTGGACAATAGGATTCCTAATATGAACGTAGGATTCTTAATATGGACTGTCAGAAAATTTGGCAAATACTGTCCGAACTATCGCTCAAAAGATGCTGTTTAAAGCATAATGCGCAATGTAAACAGCCGAAATACTGTATATATTCAAAAAATTTTTATCAAATCCACATTCAGCAATAACAACTACAACAACATAAAGGATTAAAATTCTGGATGCTTACAAAATAAAGTATAGGTATGACCTTAAAACACCAGGGTGCAAGACCGCAACACCTATGTACGTACCAAAGCCATATCTCTATTGCGATAAAAAAGTTAGCTTAATCTTTATTTCCGCAAAAGTTGTGAATTTTGTCCAAAAGTAACAAAAGAGAACATAATATATAACATCGACGACTAATTTTACTCTATGAAAGAACTGCGTCAACTTTTAAGGGTTTACAAACTTAGAAATTAAACGAAAGATACCTGTAGTGTAGCAAGATACATCATTGTAAAAAAGCAAAGCCTCTCGGTTTAAGCTGCTATTATCATGTAACGAATTCGGGAATGGGTTCATATAACACGGTTTAACTATTCACCTCCTTTAAGCAAGACAAACACAAGAAGTAACGTTTCAGTTGTTTTCCAGGACAGGTGTCGTGTTGCCACAGATCACATTCAGAACATTGGATCCAACCCGATGACCCTTTATCTATTTTGCCGCAAACGGGACATGGATCATACGTATTCAGCGGTGGGCCTTTTGAAATCTTTTTTGCTTTCTTTGGCTGTTTACCCATTTCGCGACGCACACCAGATTTCTTTCCACAGGCTTCAAGCATTTGCACACTACCATCGCTAGTAAGGTGAGTCATATTTTGTTGCCGACCATGTGAATCCGAGTTTGTCGGTGCAATAACAGGAGACAAGTCATCGGGAAAAGCTCTTGGAAGCTACGATAGCTTGTTACATTTTCACTTGATGCTGCAACTTGAACTTCAGCACCCAGCACTGGGACAGTGCTGGGATGAACAGGAGTCAAGGTTGCGCATGTTTGTTGGTCTTGGGATAAGCCACAAGGTGAGCCACCATATGGACATGATTCATCAAGGCCAAGGCACAAACTTCTTGTTGTATAAAGGGCCGCCAGCCGCCACTCTCGCTCCCCAAAATCATGTCACATATCTCCCTTTCTTGCTGCCGGTGTGATGAGCATGGTGTTGAAGTCATGGGCAGATCCACAGGCTCGCGGTGCTCCGAACTTGAGCCACCGCCTGGAATGGAATTACCAGGCCCTGGGCTCACCATATTGATCCTGCTTTGGATGAAATTACTAGTCTCTGCGTGCGCGATATCATTACCGCCGCCAAGAGAATCATCCATGTTGGAAGTTGCGACCTCATCAGGCTGCTGAACAGCATCCGACGTCGAAAACGCTTCGTCTGGGACAGCACTGGGATTGAATGGAAATATAGCGCAAGCCCGAAATCCCGAAGTTGCGTTGCGACTGGTAGCCGACTTGTTCCAAACGTTCGAAAACAATTTACCTACGTCTTTTATTCCCAGTCCGGCAAAGCCTTGATAGCGACGTTTCATTTTAATCAGATTTCTGCATACTTCGCTCCAACATGCTTTGAATGGACCAAAAACTGATCTATCCAGCGGCTGAAGATAGTTAGTTGTAAGCGCCGGGAGACACAGCATTTCAATATTATTAGCAATCGCAAGCTTAACAGTGTTCAAGTTTGCATGACTTCCATGACCATCAAGAATAAAAACTGCCTTCTTACCTGCGGGACGTGGCGGCAAGTGCTGCACAAAATGCAGCATCCATTCAGTAAATGTTTCTGCGTTGGACCAACCAGAATCCGATACTGTAACCTTAGTTCCAGCGGGTACCGTAGCTTGCACATCGTCAGGAACAGACCTTCCTTTCACAACAAGCACCGAAGGTATAAACTTACCTGAAGCACTACAAGCAGCTATCAAAGTCGTCAAAGTTCCACGCTCTTGGCTTACAATGCATCACTGATTTCGGAACTCAGTAAAGGAAACAACTTTACCTGAAGCGTTTGGCACGGTGACAAGCGCGGATTCATCAACATTCCAGAGTAAATCTGGTTCATCCACCGTCCCTGTTTCAATCAAGACTCGCTGAAGCTGTTGAAACCAATTTCCTACTGCTGTGCGGTTCATACCGAGAGCCCGTCCACGAGAAAGGTTCTCGGGCTTGCGAAGGGTTAATCTTTTTGGACGCAGTACCACCATTTTTGGCAGCCCGTGGAAGCCTTGTAGTTTGAACAGCGTTCCGCTCTCTGCGCAAATATTTTACCCTAGCCATTTCTATCAAATAATGAAATCTGAAACGCAGTGATTCAATCAGTGGCAGGAGAACATTGTCAAATGAAGATAAGAATTACGCACATGAATGATATTGTGGTTTTCTATCTAATTATAACCTTTTTGATCGATAGGTTCAGGTTATGACACAAAATAAAAGAAATTCTGGGGAGGGGGTACAGTGGACCCTGTCAAGACATTCGAGGTAAATCGAAAAGCTCAGGGATCGGAGGGTTAATTCATCGATTTTGCAAATCACCCTTTTTCTCCTGAAAGTAAAAGACTATGTTAACACGGTAGGCACTAGAGACCGTCATAATGATATAGGCTAGTAACGTCCTGTTACTATCGTTATAGCAAAAGTCAGGAACAGTTGTTCCTATCTGTTGGGTTTACCCTAGGTCACTGCAAACATCAATTCATCCTTTTATAATATCCTTTATGCGTTGCACAAAAACTGCAGTGATTATTGGTAGTACGACGACACCATAAGCTGATGTTTAGTAGAATTAACATACCCAAAAGTCCATGCCCTGCAACTTGTAGATAGTGTCCATATTAGGAATCGTATGTCTATAATAGGAATCCAAAAATACAGCTGGTGTTCATATTAGGAATCCCTACGAAATTTTTGGAAAATTTTAAATTTTGTGAAATAACTCAATAACTTCAGCGGTGGCCCTATGTTTTGTTTACACCATTAAAATCTACGGTTTACAAGCTTTCGAATAAGCTATAGTTTCCCTATGGTCGGCCAGTGGGAATTCAAATTCCCTAAACAAAAAAAATAAACCTCACACCTGCGAATCTATGTTTTTAAAAGGCGACATCAGAATGCTATTAGTAAAATGTCTATAACTTAACGAGAACAAAAGTTAGCTAAACAGAACTCGCGCTGTGAGCGCAAAAAAATAGCCAGCTACGTTATATTAAACAATCGCGCAAAAAGATGAATTTTCTAACTAGTTTTTTAAGGCTGAATGCGAATGTTGTTCATATTAGGCGCCTATCCATATTTGGCGTACTTCCCCTACCAATTAGTTAGCTCTGGGCTACGCTTACTCCCAGTATTCCTAATGATTCCGGCCGCGTGTCACTCGGCAAAATCACGTATAAAATTCCTCGAGGAGGATTTGGCTCTTTTGGTACTGCTCTACACCATAAATTCAGACAACGCTGCTACCTTCAGGTCAGAAGAATTTTAGTCGAGACGAAAGTATCGTTCACCTCACAGGTGATTCATATCGTCCCACCACAAATGGGGTTTGCTGAACACCAGATAAAGTTGTTCAAGCAATCATTGAAAAAGTCGACATTACCATCTCGAGTAATTCCTGATGCAGTACAGGCGCACTCCACTGCCTGAAGCCTGAAATGTATTCGTCCAGTTAGTTGCTGAATCGCCGTCATCTCTGCACGAACGTCGTTGCCCTTTCCCCTTCACCAGATTGTCAAGTGCAAGACCAGGAGTCAAGAAACAGGGACAATGGAGTATGCTCTGAGTAGTCGGAATTCGTCTCCAAGGTACACGGGCTATGGCAAATTTGTTGGCTCATGCCCCCTATCACGGGCCTCGACCTTACAGGCAGCCACGATGGAACCCCGCTACAGTCGCCAAGATTCAAAAGCCTGGGAACCTCACTATCCGGGTTCATCTCAATGTACCGATAGGGCGACGACATCTATCCAAGGCACTACACCCAAGAAGACCTGGAGCGACCCGCGACTACCTCACTTCCGGGCCGTACTCGGGTTGGTCCTCCGTTCCACCAGCTCCAAAACGACAGGTTCAACTGAGCAAACCTCGCTTTCTAGTCAACAGCAAAATCGGACCTGGTAACCCTCCACATCGTCCGAAACCGAAGCAGCTAATCTGCTGCCACACCAATCGCCTTCTCGGTTCTCAAAGGCTGTCGGAAAGGGTTATATTATGCTACAATCACAGCAATTCGACACCACATTTGCATCAACCATTTCGGCATCTGATGCAAATGTTACATGGTACTAAATTCGCAGCAATACGACGTCACACTTGCATCAGCTATTACTATATTTGATGCAATTAGCAGAATCTGATGCAATAACGAAATATCATGACTCATATGGATGTAAGATACGAAATCAGATGTAATATATCGAAATGGCTTTATATAAGAAGCTACAGTAATGATTTTATTCGAATCATGTGCAATTTGTCATCATGCTCATAAGTTACTGTTTATTTGTGTTGATTTAATAAGGTTTTGTCTTCTCGTTCATCGGGTTTTACTGAAACGACATCGAGTTTCGATTATGATGCATTTAAGACAACTTGACTGCGCTTTGTCTCTAGTTTGTCCTACAGTGAAATATTACTGTATGGGTCATTGGCACAGTCAAGGCTGTCTATCAGTTTTGTCCTGATGTTACAGAAAGCTCTATATAACGTCCATATGGTTAGGCGAAACCAAGTGGGACAAAATTAGTCGTCTCGCCTGACTGCTATAAATAGTTATAATGCGACATATATTGTAATTTTATATATAATGTAATATATTTCTTATGCGGCGTTCACGTTATAATGTCCCCAACGTTTGCAACCTATGTACCCCACACAGTGTCAGACACACTGTTGACAACAGGGTGTCTTAGACACCCCATGTTTTTAATAAATTTTTTCAACGGTAGCTAGTTACGCGTACTACCACTTGCCGACAGTGTCAGGCACACCGTGTCTTCTGGCAGTTTTATTGACACTGTTCGGAATTTTTTGAGCAATGTTCGTATGGGCTAGATACAAATATCGAGAATTTAGGAAAAACTCCACAGGACAGTTGACTAATAAACCGCATTCGCTACAGACGGTGTCCGTTGTAGTAAATTCGCGCCAAATTGGTAGCTAAGGGTGAGTACGACACTGTCTAGAAAAAATTTAGTAGCTAAGGGTGTGTCGTACACCCTCGGCATTTGATTTACAGTATGGCTGTCACCCTGACTGTTTATACGGTAGGGTCGCGACTACAGGGGGTCAAAAGTTCCAAACAGCGGGGACATTATAACGTGAACGCCGCATTAATATATTGATGACAATTTAAATTTTGGTAGCCGTCCAACGCGGCTTAACATTATACCTAATGTAGTGTTACATCACATACGGTGACCTCGGACTATACAGGACAGATATCTGAGTGTTCGTTCACTCGTGTACAAAACCAGGCAGTGTCACTAAGACGTTATTTATGTCTTCATAGTTGGCTTTCACTGTACCAGAACAATATAATAGCGGTGCCTGACTATAGGACGAAGGTACGTCAGCCTGCACTCAATTTTATGCAAATGCCCCATTATTTTTGAAGTAAAACATAGTGGCGGCTTTTTGGATTTTCTGATCACGGTATTATTCCAATGTCAGAGATAAAAACACACTTATTATGGTAAACTCACATTTAGCATAGAATGCTGTTTGCCAAAATAGTCAAAACCAGAAAGAAATCCACCTAACTACAATTTAAGTTCAAATTAAACTTTTGATTTCATTTAAAACAATAATTGTATCTTTGATCATTTATGATTGCATAAATATACTGGATCCCTAAAACGACAGTGATAATGAAAAGTTTTAGTTGTAAAACCGCCCAACGAATATGTTTACGCATATAATAGCTTACGCAATTAATACATAAATAAAAACCGCATTAACATTTGATTATAAAATTGTAACAATTATTACCAAGTGGGCATAGAACACTTCGTTATTTATAATTAACACTTATCACATGAAACTCATTTTACCCTTGAAACCTAGTTTTACACTATTCTAGAAGTTTGCATGTCGTGCCCCGTCTATCGAACTGTCGCAAATAGAGGCTGGATTGTTTGAGGTCAGACGTGGTACACAAAACAATGAGCTATGACGAACCTGTTGCTCAACCAATAACAACGACGTATAGTTTACGCCGCAGGACAAACTCTGTTATCGCAAAGCGTCGCTATAAATTCACTGTTGCCAATTGGCAGTACAAGGCTTGAAAGGGTTAATACTCGAAAAACCTAGTTAGCCATGAATTCATGGTCTTACCCTGACAACACGGGAAAAATAGTTAACGCAGGATTTTCCAAATATTCTTTGTCCGTCAGGTCAGAGTTTGATCCGGTAAAAACGTACGAAGACTGATTTCCTTTATGACCTTTCATCATTTCCGCTTTTCCGAGCACACTATTCGTACTAATGTACGTTAGCTTCACCGGATTTCGCTTGATTCCGTTTACGATTTGATAGCGCACAATCCATTCGCGGTACACGGTGGCCGGTAGCGACGCTCCTAAGCCAGAAATCTTTATCTGTTCGCCGGCCACATGGCATTGGCAGCACAAGAGTGCACCTAGCGTAGCTACAACGGCCAACATCAGAAGCTTTAAATGACGAATAGATAATTTATTGCAAACTTATTGTTTCTGGAACACAATTTATCAAAACATTAGCCCACGTCACCTTTAAGGGCTGGACGTTATAACGTTAGAAAAAAGAGCTGAGGATTCGGGGGACGGCAGCCCCTGAATTAGTCTTAGGCTTAGTACATGGCTCATATAGAAGCCTTAGCTTAGGCTAAGACTAAGGCTTAGGCTTAGTTTATTGAGAACGGCATATCATGCATTTCATTTCCGCCCCTAAAGGTTACATTGGCCAAAACATATATGCAGATATAGTAAATTAAATTTAAACAAGATGTTTTAACATTTGAACAACATGTCACAAATAAAGCAACGAGGGAGCGAATTTTTGTTTAGAAATATCATCGAGACTGCTACAGTTAAAGGATAGGGATTGCTGGTGAAATCGCTAGATTGTGAAATACATCGCATGATCTTGATCAACTTAGGTTTGAAAAACATTTCGCAATCCACATAATCATATTCCCACATACGGCTTGTTTTAACAATGAATTAGGATCCTGGCCGGAGCGACAAAGGATAGACAAAAAGCAAGTAAGCATAACTAATCTTTTCATAAACACCATGTTGTAGCATAAATATTTTTGTTTACATTGTACATGTTTATGCTTTCTCCAACTACAGTTGGGCCTTTTATACAATAAATTTGTGAAAATACACAATTTTTATACCAAATCTACAACGTTATAAAAAACAAGGATAATTTGGCTAATTTCAATGTTAGACGATATTTTTTAATTAATAATTCCAAATAAAATTAAATTCTGAAATTAAAAATTTAATTTCAAAACGTCACTCATTACACGGCAAAGACGTTTGCAATGGTTGCTGCTACCTGTATAGACTGAGCAGCGCTACCATATTTTATTTAGAATATTACGTTTTACTGAGACAAAGAGTAATACCTCGACTTTTACAACAAACTTTAAGATGCGTTCACACATGTTCGAACTTTAAGCTCGTTATTTGATACAATTTGAAAGTATAGCTTGCATCTATAGTGAATTGCATCGAGTTTCTTTATAATTTTTATAGTATTTTACGTTGACAAACATGGACAAAGTACTATATTAAAAAAATTTTTTAGCTAAAACTTCAATAAAACGTAGTAAAATGTTTGATACATTTGTTGCCAAGGCGTCTTGCAAATAGTTACCTGTAAATTAAAATTTTGACATTACATTTTTAGTCTCCTGCAGGAATTGTGGCAAAAACACCGCATAATGGTAGCCGCATGTCTATCATGGCGAATTTCTATATTGTGAATTTTCTGTTTCTGGTATAGTTTGACAGTAACAAACATATATATGTGTGTTTATTATAAAATTGTTAAGCAGTTGAAAACCATATTATTACACATTTTACCATGTACACTGGTGTGTTGCAGTGAATACGGTAAAGGTGTACAAAAACTTTATTTTTCGCGTCGGTTTAGGCTCGTTCGTTTTGGCTTAGCGGCGATAGGTTCCAGTAGATGAAACTAAAAATAATGGTAAAAGGTATTGTAATCATAGGTAGTGCGCAGAGTTTTCTGTTTTGGAGGAAATGAGGCAAGCGATAAAATGTTTTATATTTATATATCTAATTTTATTAGCGACGCAGCGGAGATTTGCTTTGCTACTGTGATCAGAGTTTTGTACAATATTTGCTAATTCCCATGTAATCGCTAGATCGATAAATAATACTTTGGTACGAGTGATTTTGGTTGCCGTGGTGTCTTACTGAACAGCTACATTTCATGTTTCGCATCCCCGTAAATTATACACTGCCTATGTTATATTATTATTTTACGTAAAGTTCTTTTGCTAAAATTTTTACTTCCGAAAGACCAAAATATTTTTCTCTGGCTTGTATTGCCCGTTTTTCCAATGTGAGAATCATTTCTTATAAATTTCTACTCCAAGCCATGTTATCTTGACGTTTAATGGTTGCACCTTTAAAACTTTAGAATAAAGTGCGCGCAAATTGTTTTCCATTAAGGTCTAATATTTTAGAACCAATTTATTGTGCTTCTTCTTAGATAAGATACGACCTTGTGAATGTGTCGTGATGCACGCCCTTATAGTATTTAAACCCCTAGTGTCACTTTCACAGTAAATACAGTTATTTATGTTTGTTCCGCGTCCTAAAGCTACAAGTAGTCCAGATTTAAACATCCAATCCAATTTTAACTTATTTTGAACGAACCATGGTCCTGTACTGCTCTGCATTTTGAATAATTGCACCTTTGTATGGTATGTAACAAATGTGGCGAAGAATATGACAGCCGTTACAAGGAACTTATATTTTATAAAATCCTGAAGTTGAAAACTACTAGAGCCATAAAATCGTAAACATAAATTCAATTAAATGAATCCATACTGTGTAAAATAACAAATGCAATGAAAATTAGGGTCAGAGTAAAACCAGCAAGCTCTTGATTATCTCGATATGGTCAAAAATATTGTTCAATGAACTGCTTATTGGAATAAATTACATTTTATTAATTTGAAATCTTACTAATTATTTATGGGTTATTTAAATATATAAATATATTATAATACGAATGAAACCATATAATTTATCTAATAAAAATTGTAAAGCTCCGTTGTTGTAGACCTATTCAGTTCCTTGTTCCTATAAAACTCCTTTAGTTCCGTGTTTACGTGGAACTAAGCAGCGCTTAATTGCTGTCACTGACTTCGACTCTGACAGTATAAAAGGCACACATAACACCAAGTGTCGATGATAAAATTTTTTAGAAGAGTATTATGTCATATAAAATTCGGTATCATAAAATATTATTATATAAAATATTATTATATAAAATTCGGTCAAACTCATGTATTATGCCTTACCAGGTGATGAGGTCCAAAAGATTGTAGGGCCACGTTCCAAAAATTTTAAAATGCGTCGGATAAGACATAATGCAACGTTGAAGGTTAGCCTATAGCCCCAACAACCTTTGGGTCACCTCTAAAGTCTTGGGGTCGGCCAAAAATCCCCACATGACAGGATGAGGGAAAGTACAATAAAATCATCTGGTCTCTTTATCGTTTTCAAAAATTTTCTTTTGGACACTTGAGGATACGCCAGGTTTTACAAGATCATTTATCAATACATAGAAATATTTATGCATATGTGATAGAAACCTTGTTTCTTTACTTTACATTAAAACTGTGACATGTCAAGCAATTTAAATCAAGTTTACCGTTAAGTCACAAGCTATGGTTAGGTATATAAACATTATTAATTTCAAGGAATGAGAATTGAATGCAAATGTGCGAACGATAATGTCTTCGACACAAGAAGAAACCATGGCGACATTTTATTCATATCATACGACAATTAGACTATAAATCTTTTAACACTACGTCTATAGAAATGTATTGATTAAAATGTAACATTTAGGTTTACAAATTATCAAAATACGTGAACTTTTATTAATTAAAAACAATTTCGCCAATCCATCCACTTCGTATATTGTGACTGATCTAAACATGCACATGAGCTAAAATATATAACACCAAGAGCTTTATTTTGATTTGCTGAGGAGAAAATATGACATTGTTCGAAATCACCACATGAACTTGTCGGGCATGCCGCGATCCATTTCAAACATGTCTCACCATTGACTTGGGGAAAGGGTCCATGGAGTCACGGACAACGCTTCCATCAGTTTTGACGCCCATCAATTTTGTGAGAGGAGGTGGTGTTTGAAAAAATTTTTCTCGACACCCGTAGCTTTTAAGGGAAGTCATTTGAAGTGCTACCATTATATGATGAGTTTTGTTTCATTCGATTCTTTCTCTACCAATGCTATTTTGTAATGAATTTCTTCAATTATCAATTGAACATTACAAAACCCAGATAATATCAGTTATCGTGTTTTAATATGCTACCCACACCATTCACTGGAAACATTTCATTTTCAACATTGTTTTCACAAATTGCAAGTGCCAAATCAGGTTTAACATGAGACATACAGCCTCAGATGTTTACGACCACAAAACAAAACAATCTGTCCTATCAGTTTGTTTTTATATTTTGAAGTAACATTACTGGGAAACTTCGAGTCATAGCTTTATTCTTTAACGTAATTGGAAGTTGTATTGAACCACCAATCATTTAAAATATATGCCAACGAAAGTTCATGATGGTTTCTGAACTGAAGAGTTCTCAATGAATTCTGAATACAACTTTCATTCAAACTGTGGTCTAGGTAATTCTGAGGGGCGTTACGTTTTATCGTTAGAAAAATGAACATCTTAGAGTGCAGGGCTCCGAGGCGGCAGCACCCCGATTTAGGCTTAAGGTTAGTGTATTTTTCATCTAAGCTAAAAAGCTAAAAATAATATCATCTTGTATCTACATCTATATGCATGAAAACAATCGCATTTTCGGACGGAATTTTTTATTACGCTTACTTAATGCTCTAAAAAGGACACTTTTCAAGGTGTTTGTTTAGTCTTCTAAACAGAAATTTTTCAAGATGCCTGTTTAACCTCCTTATATGATGAAGCCTTTCAGTAAGCTTGTTCAGCCATCTTAGCAAAAAACACTTCAACATATTTATTTTATCGTGGGTACGACAACCGTCACTATGAACAACGTTCAATCAACCGTTTCCGCCGTTGCGATTAAACTGCCTCCTTTCCGGACATCTGGTGCGGAGCTATGGTTGACTCAAGTGGAGTCTCAATTCGCTATCCGAGCAATCACAAAGCAGCAAACAATTTCGACAACGTGGTCGCATCGCTCGCCCCAGACTATGCAACGTAGGTACGGGAACTGCTGGGCGCATATCGTCTTCCCTGGAAGACACAATACTACTTCAACTTTTTCTTCATCGACTTTAGCTGCATGTGCAGCATTTTTGGCCGGATCCGAAAGTACCACGTTAGATGCTACCTCAACGTCAAATTTTGGAAGTCTCGGCGCCAGAGGTCACCCGCATTCGCAGCAACGACGACGATGTTTCACTTTTCACCGAGGTAAAATCGCTGCGAACGGGCGGTCCTACGATTTCGCAAAGAGCTGTCCGCGTTCTAATTCAACTTAAGTCGGTCAAGGCATCGAACGCCAGCGCCGGGTCGGAGTAGTTAGCGCGATCGCCAGTGAACACAATCCACGAATGTTGATGATGGTCGCTGCTGGTACCACCAAAAATTTCGGAATCGCTGGGATCAAGTGCCGGGTATCCTGTACCTCGTCGGGAAATGGCAACATATGTCACTAGCAACGACGAGTCGCCCCGCAACCGTAAGTTCAAATAGTTGATTCTTCCTCGTCAATGATCGGGCCTCTGGGGTAAGCTTTTTGTCGGCAGTGGCCCCAAGTGTCCGTCGTTGAGGTAACACCAGACGATCGAAGCAAACGACTTTACTTGAAAGCTGCGAATGATGTATAAGTAAACTTAAGTTGCGCCGCTTATATACTGTCCTCTTTTGTCAAAAGCAAATAACATTGGTTGTTCACCGAACACAAATTTCATTTTCGTGTTAACGAACTGAAATTAGTCCGTTTCATATTTCATATATTATAATCTGAAAATTTTCGCGAACACATTGGTGTTATAGTACATGGGCTGAATTGCATTCATTAATGGCGTTATGGAACAGAAAAATGTCGAAATTTAATACGGCTAGTGAAATTCGAGTTTTGTTTTCTAACAACGTTTTGTACATGATGTCAAAACAGGATGGTTGACGGCACATCTTAAGTTTATGCATCATTTACAATAAGATGCGTGCGCATGGTCATAATTATGTAACGCGTTCAAATGGGCTAGCTACTATGTCACGCATACTGTCCAGCTCCAGTATTAAAATTTTGAATAGCTTAGCTAGGCTGTACATTTGTGATCGAGTGTCGAGCCGGATTGTGTATTTGTCACGAAGCGTTCAGCTGAGCCCTATAACTTAAGCCCAAAGCTATTTAGTTTGCGAAAATTATGTTTTATTATACGTATCTAAATAATGCCCCAAAAGCGGCATACAGCTTAAAACGTTAATTGTATATATTAAAACATATATAACTTAGAATTAATGTGGAAATACTATACAACGAAATGCTATTACACTATGCACAACACTAAATAAAATTTCTCAATGGACAGTTCAGCCGGCCGCTCCGTTTGTCACGCAGAGCCGAGCTAAGCTTCCTGTTTGCCACATTAGGACTAGCTTAGCATAAAAATGTACCATAGTAGTCCAGCGAATCTATAGTTCACCCGAACTAGTTTAGTTGGACGATTGACATAATTCGGCCCTGGCGCACGCATCTTATCGTAAATGAGGCATTACTCTTGCATGATTCAATGATCAGCGCATACGGCCAAATGCTCCGCGACTTTGGATCTCGGTCTCAAGCGCACAAAATGATAGGTTTTCTTCGTCGCGGATGTGGCTAAATCCGTCATCGGTGCCGACCTGGTGTAGCATTTCGATCTGTTTCCTGACACCCGCAACTACACGGCGCTCTTACCTTGTTTGTCAGTCAAAAGCGTCCCGCACACGCACAGTTACGAATTACGACTGCAACAATGAATGTGGTTCCTTGTACAGACGTAGCATGGAAGAATTTCCCAGTATCACGACACCCGAGTCTCTAGGAACGCCGGCGAAGCACGATGTGGTGCATTATATTGTGACGAAGGGACCCCCGGTTTTCGCACGAGTGCGTTGCATGTCGCTTGCGAAGCTCAAAGCTGCGAAGGCGGAATACGACCACATGATGGAGCTGGGAATAGTTCGCCCATCAACAAGCTGTGTTTCGACAGCCCTGAATATGGTTTCAAAAATAAACGGCGATTGGCGACCCCGCGGCGACTGCCGTATCCTCAATAATATCACTGTTCCAAACCGCTATCCGATCCCCAATATTCACGATTACACAACATCGCTGGCAGGAACAACCGTTTTCTGCAAAATTGACCTTGTTCGTGCGTATCCTCAGATTCGAGGTAGTTCCATAGACGGCAATTGTTACTCCATTTTGGTTCTTCGAATATCTTTGGATGCCATTTGGGCTGTTATAACGCGCAGATGTTATAACGGTTCCTGAACAATGTCGTTCGATGTTTGCATTTCTGTTTCATCTACCTCGATGACATTCTCGGGGCAAGGGAAAACGCACATGAGCACTATAAGGATCTCCGAAAACTGTTTAGAAGCCTAGACTAGTGCGGCATAGTCGTCAATCCCGACAATGCCAATTTCGCCAGTCTACGTTGCAGTTTCTTGACCCGCCACTAAGACAAAAATGGCATCAAACCACTGGGATGCAAAGTTATAGCCATCACAGATGTTACTTTGCCTTCGTCGCGAAAGAAACTCATGGAATTCTTGAGAACGGTAAATTTCTATCATCCATTCATACCCAATTCTTTCGTTACTACTGAACCGTTGTCCTGTCTCACGACCGGCACGAAGGGGGACAAAGCCGTTCAATGAAAAGAAGAAGCCATAAAATCGATTGTCAACATCAAAAACGCATTGGTTCACGCTGCTACGCTCGTTCATGCTCGATCTGTTGCGAAGCTTTGCCTGATGGTGAACGCATCCGACCATGCAGTCGGAGATGTGCTTCAACAAAAAGCAACATCATCATAGGAACCGCTTGGTTTTTTCTCAAAGAAGCTACAGCCAAGAAAAATCCGTCATAGCGTTTTCGGACGATAGCTATTGGCCGTGTACTTTGCCATACCCAATTCCGCTACACCATCGAGCAGTTCCATATCCTCACTTGCCAAAAACCGCTCACGTTCGCGATGCACTCTCGAACGACGCAAACCAGTCTTCGTGAAGCCCGTCAACTGGACTTCATTTCTCCGTTTGCCTCCAATATTCGCTATGTAAAAGCAGCTGCAATACGACCACAGACGCGCTCTCATTAGTGCCATCATTGCCGCAGCTTTGGACTTCATAGAAGTAGCCCGTGCTCAGCTACAAGACAACGAATTACAACGTTTGCGCCAACAACGCGTTTCATCACTGAAATTGCGGAATTTCCCAATCTCAGGCACAAACGAAACAATTCTCTGCGATTTCACAAACCGACACCGTGCGGCCATCTGTACTATTGTTCATACGTACGTCCAGTTTTCGATGCATTGCATAACTTATCGCATCCTGGATTTCGAACATCTCAACGACTTATCCTACAGCCATTCGTTTGGCCTGGGGCAAACATCGATCTGCGACACCGGGTGAAAACCTGCACTTAATGCCAACGATCAGAATTTCAACGGCACACAACGTCACGACTGCAGCGTTTTTTGGCCCATATAGGCGATTTGGTCAAATTCACATCGACATTGTGGTCTCGCTTCCGATTTCGCAAGGTTACCGACACACCTCACCGTGGTCGATCGTTACAACTGATGGCTCGAGGCATCTCTCACCGCCGATATCGCCGTTAATACGATCGCCCGTACCCTCATAACCGAATGGACTTCACAATTTATAGTACCCACTTCGATTACTACCGATCGAGGACGACAATTCGAAGGCGACCTGTTCAAAAAACTCACGTCACTGCTTGGCGCACGACATTTCCGAACGACAGCTTATCATCCCGCAGCGAACAGTTTGGTCGAACGTTTTCATTGCCAATTGAAGATATTGCTCAAACCCTATGGAGCAAGAGTTCTGTGGATCGACGCCCACCCTTATGTCATGGTCGGGTTGTGTACAGCCAACAAACCGGATCTCGAGTGATCCCCCGTCGAAATGGTCTACTTAACAACACTTCGGCTGCCCGCAGAGTTCGTGTCTAACGACAACGGTAACGGTTATAATACCTCCGTGTTGCTCGACGTCCTGTGAAACGTCATGCAGACGCTAAAACGGGCCAAACATCGCACACACAATCGGCCATGCTACGTTTCGTAACAGCTTGTTGATAGCGATTTCGTTTTAGTCCGCAGCGACACCATCCACAAACTGATTCAGCTGCCCTATGACGGACAGTTTAAAGCGCTCAAAGCGAAATCCAAAGTATTATACACTAGAATACAACAACCGCAAACAATCAGTACTGATCGCCTGCCAACATTCATCGATTCGTTTAATGTTTGCGACGAATCCTCGCCTGAATTCTCAAATTACGTAACGCGACAAACAAAGTCGAGTCGACAAGTTCTTCACTTTCCGGATGGATTCAAGCCATGCACACTCTAATCTGGTGGGGAGCACCGTGGCGGTCGGTCCCTCATCCCTCAATGACGACCCCGAGTTGTTTACGGCGCTTGATCATTCATATCCGATATTGTCACGAAATGACGTAGCTCGATATTTCTTGCGGATTTAAACTAAGCTCACGCTCGCTGAAGTGTTGTTGAAAGCTGATTGGATGATTTATGTATACGTGTTTTAATCTTTGTATATATGACCGCTTGTACTAATAATCCATCTTGTGTTTATTATGTCAAGTCATGTCAAGTCAATTTACTTGTAAAACAACTATATAAGATGATTATGAATATATATAAGCATAATAATTTTCAAAATAAACTAGTAAATATATAGCTAACAGAATGGGGAGGTACCTACCACCACTTACATCTGTTATAAGTTGCGATCATATTTTAATGATTTGCTGAGGTCTACCTGCATTAGTAGTTTTTTTTGAAAATTTTAACGTTTGCGGCTCCAACGAACAGCTGTCCGTCCAATGTGTCGGACAGATTGTTCCACTCGCTAATGGTACGAATGGGGGATGCGTGGTTTAAAACATTGGTTTATTTTTGCTTGCGAAGTCTTAGAGAATGTCCACGTGTTCGCATTAAATCATTTAATTGTAAGTATTTAAAATGAAATTGGTATTGGTTTTCACTGAGAAGTTTGAAGATTGTGCAGAGATCAAAACGCAACCTTTGCAGCCGTCATAAAAATTCCTCATCCAACCCCTACCCCCATGCAAATCGTAAAATATAACAATTTGAAATAATATAATATTAATAATACGCAATACATTATTATTATCATTATATTTAGTAATGGCCATTATTTGTTTTGAGGAAAGCTAATTTGTTCAACAACCTCGTCTGTCGTATATAGATAAGAAATGAAGCGAGCAAACAAGTACAAAAGATACTGGACCAGGGCGACATTCGAAGATCATACAGTCCTTGGGCATCCTCTATTGTACTCATCAATAGAAAAACTGGATCGAAAAAAGGGTAGTGCCGACTATCGTATGTTAAACTCGATGACGAAACGCGATAGCTTCGTGCTTCCACGAATCGTCGGAATGTTGGGCTCACTCCGTGGAGCTCAATATTTGTCCACATTGAACCTTGTGTTGGGAAACTGGCAAGTTCCCATGTGCGAGCAGGATAAAGAAAAGACCGCGTTCATATGCCACGTTGGTATATTTGACTTCAACGTTACGCCATTCTGCCTGACCAATTGATCTCCAACCTTTCAAAGGATGATGCAACTGGTCCTAGCTGGTGTCTTGATAAAATCATGCCATTATTATCTTAACATCATTATATTCTAGACATCGTATTGGGTGGGACCACTTATATATACGACATGAGCAAAATTCTGCAACGACTGCGCAAACACAACCTCGAGGCAAAAGGGTCGAAGTGCGAATTGTTCAAACAGGAAATTCCACTTCTCGGACACAGCGTGTTGAGCAAAAAGGTTTCAACGGACTCTGAGAAGATCGACATAATTCAAAATTTTTCGAAACCAAAACGGTCAAATAGACCAAAAGATCCCTACGTCGGTCTCACGGGCTATTACAGGTAATTCGTGCCCCATTATTGACAATAGTGTTAGCGCAAATTTCGAAAAAGACATTAGAATACGACTATACCATCGTCTATAAAACTGGTAGATACCACCAAAATGAGTATTGTATATCGCGAGCCACTGTTCCTGGAACAGATAATTTGGAAACACGTGAAGAAAAATCGCGGTATCAATACAAATCCATCATTACTAAGCTTAATCTTCATAGCCAATAACTAGTTATCGATGCAGACAAAAAAGCCGACAGATAGTAACACAAGAGGATCCAGCTCAGGGAAGATGAATTAAAGGAAACCAAAAAAGCAAGCTAAACCAAAGTAGTAAGAAGTGGCTACGGCTGACTAAGGAGACTCTGACTCGGATATATCGTTGATTTTCGAAACGGAAGTCCATGTTCAGCCATCTCAAGGCGAAGATAGTCAACGATCTTATGTACCAAGCCAAAATGAAACATCAGTTCAACCGAAAGGTAAACAGCTAGTTCATAGTGGTGGACGAAGAGCGTATAACCAACATAAATCGTCGAAAAAGAAGCAACTGAAGAAACCAGCAACGTCGATAGTTTCGAAATCAAAGCAACCTCAGGCAAAGTAGACTGAAATTTCGAAGGGCAGTGAAACTGCCTAATCAAATTTTATATACAAGTAAAAGAAAAACCGCGACAGCCACAGAGGCCGAAGCAGCGAGAAACGGTGCAACGACATGAAGTGGAAACGTCGAGAGGCGGTAACGCAAACCACAGTTAGTGATAATAGCGAAGATCAAGGTGATACCAACAATCCTTAGATATTAATGGCGAAACTTCTGACGAGGAAGAAGATTATCCAGCCGGCTTCCCAAACTTCCAGAACCCATTGTCGCAACAGGAAATGCAATCCAAACAAAATTTCCGAGTCGAGTTATTGGATAAAACTAACCATGCAGTCGAACATCAGTCGGAATAGAAGCACAACAAAGAATGCAGTAACAAACTCGACCGGAGAAGTACCAGATGGTACTTAAGCTGATATGTATATACGCACCTGATGGTGCCACTGTCCATGGCAAGCAGAGTCGAACGCACACCCAAGGGATGTTTCACACGACGGACAGCGGCTTGCCGATTATCGGCAAAGTGTATGAATCGATTGGGATGCGAAGTGTCTGAAAATCAAAAGAAACGAAGGCGGGAGTAGAAGCACGCACGGCCATCATAAATCTGGTAATGCTCCGGACGAGTGAAGCAGTTTTCTGAAACCGGTCAATGATGGTGCGGTGATGATGTCGTTCGCAAGGCTATTCCAAATGTTGACAGTTCTATAAGCAAAAGAGAAACGAGCGCAGTTGTTACGAGGCTCAAAGCGAGCTCGTAATTTTATAGAATGTCCGCGAACCGATTGTCTGTTTCCACAATGAAAAAGTGATCTAGTGGTACATTTACTTATTTGTGTGCCATGCGGTAGATCATGATAAGATCGGCCCTGATGCGTCGAATTTCTAGGGTCTGTAGTTTGAGTAGTTGCAATCGTTCCTCATAACTGCGGGAGGCAAGACTTGGAATCAGTTATGATCAGTTAAGACAGTATATCATTCCAATATCTTCGATTAGAACCACTATGGATTCCGGAAGAATTGGTGCGCGCTCAAGATGAAGACCTGTGTATCCATTGATTTAAATATTGTATCGAAAATAGTGAATTCCTGGGCAGTACTCCTGAATTCGAATGAAAGTGGATCGTGGGTCACGATCATCAGTTCATTATATATGGCGATATATTGTACAGATTACGTCGAAAAGACTGCTCTCAGCGAAAGAAGAATGGGAATTTCAATTGTTGTTCCTAATAATTTCCGGCTGCCATTGTTCGAGATGTATCACGCATCGAACTACAGCGGATACTTAGCATTCGAAATGGTGTGGTGTAATATGACACGAAAATTGTTTTGGCCCAGCATTACACGTCACATTTTTAGTATATGGAAGATTGTATGTCATATATATGTACCAGTCCGGCAAGGCCCGAAACTCCGAAACCCGCTTCATCCTATCAAAACTTTAGCCACATTCCACATGCTTGGTGTCGATAATTTTGGTCCATAACTCCCAGCCCAGTCCGGCAATAAATACATCATCTGTTCTATGGATTATTTCACCAAGTGGTGTGAAGTGTTTGCCGTTCCTAATCAAACTGCGAATACAATCGCGAAACTCTATCGAAAAAGACATGTCGTCATAGAGTCCCACGAGTCGTCGTAACTGAAAAAACGACTAAAACCCGTTTTACAGCCGAATCGTTAACCAAAGAACTCACACAAATCTAAAACAAGATCTACTGTGAGCTCTACCACCAAGCTAAAAGACTGGTAGAATCAAACCTTGAAGGCGACGCTGAAACTAACTACGTACCGAACTAGCATCTGATCGTTGGGATGAATTCTTGGAAACCCTTTGCTTTGCATACCGAACTGCAGTCCGCGCTTCTACCTGTCAAATCCCATTTTTCCTGCTTCATGGACGCGACCCCGATCTATCCAGGAAAACGGTATTTAGCCGCAACTACCGCCGAAGGATATGCGCCTAAACTTATCGATAAGCTTGCCTCAGCTTCGGACCAAGTGCAGAAACGACTCTTCCTAGCTCAACATCGATACGAACAATGCTTTGATCGGTGAGCGACAAAGCGTACTATCATTAATGGCGACCTTATAATTAAGAAGAATGCACACAAATTCATAATGGTTCCATGCAGCTCTATTTACCGTCCCAAATTCGATCTTTTTTTTCGGAGTTATCGAAGTGAGATTTCCCAACATCCTGCTAGTGAAAGTTTGCAGAGCGACCCAATGTTCAATGTGGTATAATTGTATATACCGAATTCAAACACTTCGGCTGCGATCCAGAAGACTACGCTGGTTGCGAAGTTTGTAAGCAGCGGTGTACAAAAGGAGACCTGGCAACGACCGGCCCCTGAAGATTGCTACGGTGGCAAATGTAAAGGATCCTGTAAGAGGACAACGACACAGGCCTAGTGATTAAGTGAATCCATAGCGACCTCTGCTTCCCTTGGTTCCGTCAAGCCTGCGTAGGATTAGACGACGACCCACTTGAAGCCCTTTCGTATTATCCACCGAGTATTCAATTATACATGGCCTATGAGCGCTTTCGTTACGGAGTAATACACAATTACACATATGGATCCGGAAGTTACATTTGAATTTATGTTGTTTTCATATAATGAGCCTAAATTTGATCTCAAGAACTGCGGCATCCGATTCAAAATGCGATTCGTTGGGAGTTCAATCTGTTATTGTCCAATTGGGGACATATACAAGTAGCGCTAAGCCAATAACACAGAGAGTTGAAGACGCAACGACGGGTAAATCAAAAGAACAGGATCAACAATTAACTGATATTACGCAATCCGGGCGAGTTAAAGAAATCGTTCAAAGAAATAGAAATGGAAGTAGGTAATGCTGGTATTGCCCAATCGAGACCATCCAATCCTGAATTTGTGTTGTCTAATGTGCAAGAACCAAACGCTGAATCAGTGGAAGTCGAACCACCCAAAAGTCAAGTACTGAACACAGAACTTCCAAGACCTGAAAACCAATTGGATTACGAAGAAGAAAACACCGTAACTCTCGATGACATTGATGAAGATACAGAAAAAGGAATAACGAAAGAAAAACCAAAACCTAAAAGACTCAACTGAAGATAGACAATCGCGAGAAACGAAAAAAAGAAAATAGTATATATCAGTTGAAGAAATAGATGTAAGGAAGTTCCAAAACATCATGATGTCGTTGAACCATTTCCGAAAGAAGAAACAACAAAAATCGCCTTCGACTAAGAGTGCACGTTCTAGCAGCCGAGATGGTCATGCACCAAAAAGGCGTTCAAATTCACCTCGATAGTCGAAATTATCATCGAAATATCACTGTTCGGAAGTTCGGATTCTTCTCAACGTAATTTTACAAACACCAGACACTGATATTCGAAATTTTTCGAACGTAGAGAGCAGTCTTTAGAGCGAAGACATCGGGATGACCAGCGCCAATACACATACTAAAAATGATCAAAACGAAGGCATATGTAACAAGGTGAACGATTGTCAAGCTCAAGATACAATCACGAAGAACATTCATATCGAAGGCTATAGATACACCGGAACCAGTACCACGACATTAGCAAGAACGTTTGGAAAGAAAGTATTTCAAGAGGGACGAAATTTCATCAGTGAATATTTTAAACATTACTCCTGAAAAAGAATCATAACAACAAATGTTCCAAATGAATCATTTAAGTAGCCAACTGGCTGAAGAAGCGGAAATCCAAAGGAATTCAACAAATTCGTTTGTGTAACCAAAACCTATCGTCATGTTCGACGAACACATGGAAATGAAGAACAAGCGACAACCGGAAGCCAACTGGCAAGTTCAAACGGAATCTTACAAAAGTCGGACGACAAAGCTGGCTTTCCAAACTGGGACTGGTGGCGGGAAGGGCTGACATTTTCGGTCTTCTTTGGTTTAAAACACCCACGCAAAATTTTGGGCTCCTCCTGCTTATAAAACCAACATATTAATCGATAAATAAACATTATTTGCTTCCTTAGTATCGTCAAAGTTCCAGAGAACCAATAATGTCATGGCAATACATTAAGTTTAATGTAAAAGTTATTAATACATTTTAAATCCATTGTACCTTCATTTGTTCCTTTATTAGTTTTACTATATAGTTAGATCGGGTAAAAAACAACTTTCACAAATTTTGGTTTCGTACCAATTCATTGGAATCGTTGGAGGGCTGGGTAATATAGAGGCATAGCCATACAGCGTGGCTACTAGCTAACATATATAGTTTGCCCGTACATTGTGGCTTTGCACCACCAATCACTAAAAATTGTTGTTTTTCATTATCCAACATTAAGTGTAAAAACAAACAACAGCCGGCTAAAAAATAACAGCCGTATGTTTGAGGCCACCGAGCACCCAGTTGCGAAGCGATTGGAGTAAGTATACCGAATAGTAACAGCTGTATATATGGCCCACATAGTCACACAGCACCAGCATAAAAGCTCCCTGCGACCGTTCACCGTATGTCCGTTTTCAGAAGTATCTCCTTGGATGTCCTCCGTTTCGGCATATGTTTGCTTTAAATGATTCGAAATCACCGCTCCATGACGTTTGCAAATTTTTTCCTCGAAAAATGATTAGCGGGTCCAGTGATTGACCATCAGCGCTACAACAGGCAAGCACTGTTGTATTTTCACTGTTCGCACTGTGCGTTATGTTGAAAACCTATTTCAAGACTGCAGCAACCGCGCGACATTTCGATGGATGTGTCGGATAGCCGCTTTGTCGGCGTTGTATAGGCATTCTGCTCGGTTTTTGATTCCCTAATCACTCCACCTCACTCTCGAGCCTATTTTTGGTAATAAAACAAGCTAGGTTCAAAAACGTCGAGGGATAAAAAGCAACAATCTTGTTTTTTTACCCTCGTCCATTACAAAGTTTTGGGGTGAAAAAACAGGTCCGTAGAAAAATGAACATCGATAATGGAACTAAGTTTGATGTATCATTGTTTAGTGGGGTCTGTGTACGCTCAATGTACAAACGATCATAGCCCTTTATTCTCCTGGTAGCTTGTGGCACAAAAGTTAGTGAGCGTAACTTCAAAGTTTTTTGACCAGTTTGGAAGTGTCTGTGCTCGCGTCAACTCCTACAGCTAACCACTGTGCTTTTGATGGCCTGTCTCACTGTGAACGAAGTTGAAAGACCAGGCAATATATAGCATTAAAGGTAGTATGGCTTAGTCTTCCGGCTGCAATCCATTGGCAAATGTTTTTTTACCCAACTTGGTCACTATTTTTTTACCCAATCGGACTATATAAGTTTTTAAGACCAGATACCGGATCCGGTTTAAATTTACGGCTCCGGTTATTCCCTGATATATGTATGCATTTATGACATACGTATATATACATGCTATATATGTAAGCCAGGAGAGTATATAAGATATTTATCAGAACGTAGTGAAACGTAGTTGAGATTGTGTGTTGCAGCGGTGAAATCTTTTAAATTCCGTCGGTGTGTGTTATCGGCCATAACTCGACAACGACTTAACCGATTTTCATGATTTTGGGCTCATTCGAACCGACATGCTCGATTTACCGTGTACATCTACAAGCGTTTTTTGATTTTGTTTCTGGTTCCGGGGTCAGGGCTCAAAATGTGGTTTTTTTTGCCCAATGTTACCCCATTTTAATACCCTTCACGGAAGCAAGGTTATTTTTATCTTAACTTTCGATTTTTTCTTTGGTTGGTTTTATTTCACAGTAAAACTATAAATGCCGATGCCTTTATATTTTTCGATTAAGGCTTCGCTTCTAAATTTATGTGTTTTGAAGTACGAGGGTATGGCGCACCAGTGGTTCCTCTACCCAAAATTTGAAAATTTGTTCTGACGTCCTGAGCAACTGATAAAATTCACATAGGGGTTTTCGGGCATAGGAACCTCATTGCTGGGGCTGGTTTTGCTCTGTGACCCACAATTCTATGACGCCTCATGGTTCGGGCTCAGAGGTCAAAATGAGGGTTTTTACCACATTTTAGTACCCTTCACGAAAGCAATGTTATTCTTATCTTAACTTTCGAATTTTTTTTCTGATTTGTTTTATTTCATAGTAAAATGATAAATGCCGATGCCTCTTTTTTCCGATTAAGGCTCTGGTTCTAGAGTTATGGTGCTTGAGGTATGGGCCCCAATGGTTCCCCGACCCAAAATTAGAAAATTTGTTTTGACGTCCTGGGCGGCTGAAAAGTTTCACTTGGGGGTTTTACGGCATGGGAAACTCATTGCCGGTGTTGTTTGTTCTGCTCTGTGACCCATGGTTCCATGGGTATAGGGTATGGCGCCCGCGAGGTTCTGGGTCAGAGATCAAAATAAAGGTTTTTACCTTATTTTAGTACCCTTCGCCAAAGCAAGGTTATTTTTATCTTAACATTTGATTTTTTTGGTTGGTTTTATTTCATAGTAAAATAATAAATGCCGATGCATCTTCTTTGTTTTTCGGTTAAGGCTCCGGTTCATGAGGTTTGAGGTATGGCACCCCGATTGTTTCTCGACCCAAATTAGAAAATTTGTTCTGACGTTCTGGACAGCTGGAAAGTTTCACTTGGGGGTTTTCGGAAATGGAGAACTCATTGCCGGTGTTGGATTTACTCTGCGACCCATGGTTCTATGGCTACGGGGGTATGGCGCCCTCTTGGTTCGGGGTCAGAGGTCAAAATGAGGTTTTTTACCCAATTTTAGTACCCTTCGCCAAAGCAAGGTTATTTTTATCTTAACATTTGATTTTTCTCTGGTTGGTTATTATTTCATAGTAAAATTACAAATGCCCATGTCTCTTTTTTGTTTTTCTATTAAGGCTCCGGTTCTAGAGTTATGGGCCCCAATGGTTCTTCGACCCAAAATTCGAAAGTTTGTTCTGACGTCCTGGGCGGCTGAAAAGTTTCACTTGAGGGTTTTCAGGCATGGGGAACTCATTGCCTGTGTTGGTTTTGCTCTGCGACCCATGGGTAGATGGGTATTGCGCGCCATGGTTCATTGACCCTAAATTCCTAATTTTACTGTTACGTCCTGGGAGGCTGATAGCTTGCACTTGGGGTTTTGAGGCATGGGAAACTTATTGCGGTGTTAATTTTGTTCTAACTTGTGCGGTATTATGTGATATCGACACATAGCATATCGAGCTATCGAGAGCTGATTGTCTATGGCTGCAAAAGGCGTAAGTATACCTATGCTTCAGTACGTTCTGCAATCTCGATACAGTTACTAGTATAAATTTGTATGTATTTAGTATACACACTCATTTACACAGAAATAATGACCCATGCCAGCACGGATGGCTCAACAGGGATGAGACATCGGCCTGAACGCTAAGTCGAACAAAGTGCCAGCACAGACACCGCCGAGTATGGTGTTAATTTTCCTGTTAAGCTTAATATGATTTACAGCGAACTTCGTGTGGCAAACGTTACTCTAGCGTGATAACAATACTTATAAAGGCGTCTAATCGCATATTTCGAAACGCTTATAATATATTGTTACAATGAAGTAAGGTTACCGTTGCGGGCCACCGATTCCATTCAGTAAGTCTACCGCACACATCTTATACAAAATATAACGCCATTTTTCTACTCATCATGAGCTGCTAAAATTATTGTGCCCTAATCGCCTAAGTACATTCCGGTACAAGCGGAAGGTGTTACGTAGCAGAGTAAACTTGCTAAGACCGAACCAAGTTGAAATATTACTCTTGAGAAGCGGGTTACTCTCACAGCTAGCCTAGAAGTTGAACCCACAAAAGCCTGTGTCACAGTTAGTCGCTATGCTAGCACCGCCGTGTATTACTGTCCCGCAGGCTGTCGTATCAGCCGCTATTCGAATGCGATAGAAAATAAATTCTCCAAGTTGAAAACCGATAGCCAATGTGAAAACAAAAAATATTAAATCGACCGTATTTATGCTGTGACAGCCAATATTATAAATGACATTGCTTAAACGCAACCATATGTGAATGTAACAAAATGCTTAACTAACTTAAGAAATTTATTGTTGGATTGGAAATTTTATTGGTTGAAAATTTTAAGATTTAGGGTAATTGGGAAATGGAATGTGTAAAGGAAATAAACTAATGAGGTTTTGAGGAAATAAATAAAGTAAAATTAACAATTCTATTCGCTGCAAAACATACAACAAGATCACGTCGCCTTGTTTGAATCTTAATACGTCTGAAGCCAATGCAATGATAACACCAGTAACTCGCAAGTGATGGTGAAACGGAGCGAGCGTGTTTTAATTTTTTAGTTATTTAACATGCTGGGTTTAACCTATATACCACCCTAAAACCTCTTGAACCCTAAATCCATTGAAAATCTTATAACGTCGTCAATGCTAAACCCGTCGAAAATAACTTTCATCGAATTAAGTATTTGTGCTGGTCTCTAGATAACCAAACCCTCGTATTCAGCATACCGGCAAACCTATAAATAGACAATTCGTGATGACGCAATACCTAACCAAACAACTGAAGACAGAGTATATTTTGGAAGGAAATTGAAAATCTATATACTCAACTCCTGATGACCAGTACGTAAACAAATAACGGAAGACAGAGTATATTCTGGAAATCTGGTTCGTTGACCCTAAGCCTATTGAAAAGGCATGAAATATGCACTCTGGACCCTAGATAACCAAATCATTGTGTTCAACATACCGAAAACCTCTATACATATACTATATTTTGATGCCAACAACCGTATATATGTCCAATAACTCGAGTCGAAATGAATCGAAAGTGCCTAGTCCACGTTGCAGGCATGGTGTGCGCATTCTTTGTGGTGCAGCTTACGCAGCGATGTATAGTGTAAGTTGTTTTTTGATCGATAAGCGGAACCCATAATCCTACACACGTATCGATCTATAGGTAAAGTATGTCTCATTTTCCACTCCCTTCAAAGTCCCAAAGAGACAATATTATCATGGTAATTTAACCTAAATGTTATTTCTAACAAAGTTTTAACACACATTTGACGTTATTCAGTTTTAAATTTACATTGCGGTTATTGGTTCCAGATCGGGTAAATTTTGATGTTCATTATCTCGTGGCGATATGGTACCATTTTCTAAATCAATCTGGCTCTGAATTTTCCAAATATTTCAAGACATTTTTTGTTCAAGCTGCGACAGGTTCTGTAAGGCTTGTCATACCAGATTTTAGAAATTTTCCAAGGTTGCATGCAGGGGGTGACCGGGATTCCGGTTCCGGTAAAATCCAGATTCCGGTTACTTGTTCTGGTTCCGGATAAATTTTGCCAGCTTCGAAATTCCGCTTTCACGTCCTCCGGGTATATATATGTATGGCGAAATTTATAATACATATATATATGTTTTCCTTTTCCTGGAGAAAATTATCTAATAAACTAAACTATTTGTGCAGGATCGCTCTTGGTACTATTTGTATAACATAACAACAAAATATTTTGTGTCTTTGTATTCACCTTGGTACCTTCGATTAGTTTTATAGATTGACATATAAGGCACACGGAGATACTTTAGTCAATCAATCACTAATATATTTATAGTTTTTAAACTATTCTCTAGTACAAAATTTGCTACCTAAGTCACTACCCAACTGTTCCTGCTTAGTTTCCTGTGACAAACAACTGCTTCTAAATGTCTTTTTATCAGTTCTATAATTCTCATATGATCGCGAGAGCACACTATAGAGCAACTTGAAGGTAAAGGTAGTTAGATTTCGAGCAATTTAACTTTACTGAAAATCGTATAACACTAACAATTTGCCTTTGAAAGAAGATGGGCTAGCGTGGTTAGTCTAGACTCATCGCCTAATTCGCGGTCCCAAATAGAGCTTCCTGATCAACAGTCAGAGGCATAAATGGGCAAAAATACACCTATGATAGCACGAGATAGTAACTATAGCATCAGTTTTTATACACATTAGTGGCTTCTACGCACGAATGTGGAAAAGAAGGAACCTACCTGACAATGGGCACATTGCGAAGTGTCGAAAAATGTCAAATTTTGTGACAACTGCCATATGTCTCTTTTTCAGTTAATTCCACTTCACCCGAGGTAATGTTTGACGCATTCTGATCTAGATTTTTTTCACATATTAGCTTATGCTAACCTCATGCTGGGCACTCCAAATTGGGTGTGGGCCTTGGCATTTTTCGGTTCCTCTGGTTCAAAACAGGTGCCCCTGGCAAAATTTCGGGCTCTCCCGGTTGATTGCCTCTTGGCAAATTTTTTTGTTTCCAATCGTTCCAAAGTACATAAAGTTTGTACTAAAATTCCGTTCTGAAACCAAACCTTTCGCAAATTTTATCAAAATAGCTTTTTCTCACCATCAAAGGCGTTTTGGCAGTGTTTCTGCCACGATTTTTAACTGTTTTTCTCTTGGCAAAATCGGGCTACACCCCATCGTTCGGAACCAGCCTTTCTCCCCCGGTTCATGCCCCATGGCAACATTTTTAGCGAATGGAGAGCCCAGCCATGGGTAGTGACATTTTAAAAACAGTCCGCTTTTTGTTTTCGTGGTGCAGGTTGATAAATTTGCGACTACATTCATTAGGATTTTTCTTTTAACCATGCAGGAATTGTTCTCTTGACTATATTTACAAACCAGAGCTAGGGGAAAATATGTAATATTTATAAATTACAGCTTTCAAAACATTTATCATTTAAAAAAATTTCACGTTGCATTTTATACATCCACTATGTACCTCGGTACAACAATGCGGAATATTTTTGGAATGCTGTGAAATTACGTATATTCAGTTTGTTAAGAGTCATAGTTTTTATGAAGTGATAAATTGCTATGGAGTTACATATATCCTATATATATACTTTCATGTTTTAGGCGCACATATTTACAATCACTTAATAATTCCGCGTAAATAATATTATAATGGACGGCATATTATTTGACGATTTGTTTCATGTGAAGGAAATAGACCCTGAAGGCAAAAAATTTGATCGAGTTTCGCGGTTGTTCTGCGAAAGTGAATCGTTTAAAATGGAATTGATTCTTGACGTTAATACACAGTTGTACCCGATTAAGCAGAACGAAAAATTCCGCATGGTCCTGGCGACGACGTTACGCGAGGACGGCTTTCCCGACGACGGTGAATTCAATCCGACAGATTCTTATCCGCGATTAGAGGTTAGCTGTATTTTATTTATTTAGGATTCTAAAATAGTGAAGTAAACTTTCGCCAGGTTACATGTTAAGCAGAATTGTTGTCGCCGCTCAAAACACAGCACAACGGTGAATTCAATCCGACAGATTCTTATCCGCGATTAGAGGTTAGCTGTATTTTATTTATTTAGGATTCTAAAATAGTGAAGTAAACTTTCGCCAGGTTACATGTTAAGCAGAATTGTTGTCGCCGCTCAAAACACAGCACATAACCAATTGGTTAACTTGATGCTGAACAAAATGTAGCGTTTTGTTCTTAAAATTTGAGTTACTCGTAAATCAGGCAGCCGAAACGAAACGGGTGGAATTTTCTCTCATGGAATTAGTTGTTCTGAAATTCTTTTTTTGATTGCCACGCAACTCGTCACTTTTATTTGATGGATTTTATAATGTTTATGTGGCGCGTAAACAACGAAAAAATTCTAGGGGGGATGAGGCTTAGTATGATCGAAAAATTATGGGAGGGGAGAGACATGGCACGTCTTCATGGTTACTATAAGTTTATATTATATGCATACATGCATGACTAACTTGCCAGATTTCTGAGGGATCGAGCTAAATATTCGTCCCACCGGCATATATATGTACATGTATTGTATAGATAATTGATTGACGTGGCAAATGTTTGTGGAAGGCATATATGTCTATGTACATGTATAGATAATTGATTGACGTGGCAAATTTTTGTGGAAGGCGCCAGACATATTTCTAAATATATATTCATGATTGACCAACTTGCCATATTTTTTGAGGTGTGCACCTAGCTTTGTGTATGCGCTGCTCCTGAGGTCTACTGCCCAAAATTGACACAACACTTGAACGAAGCCTAAAACTTGTGGGTCTTACATTGCAGGATTGCCAATTTGTCCAATTAAAGCTCCTGCCAGAGGCGTCGGGCTAAAAAACTACCATGCAGAATCTTTAAATATTATAAATTTTCTTTATAACACTTGTTTGTCAACCGTTTTGAAGCTATGATCTAAAGTTAAAAAATACAGAAAACTCTTCGCATATGTGTCCATAGGGAACTACTCCTGATGGTCCGATTCAACGCGAAGAAGAATGCAGTTGTGGACCTAGTTTTATGTTTGTGCTGCACCAATAATTTCTCGACCAAATTCTTAAAAAGCGGTGATGAATTGGACAATTTTTGATTTTGTCCATCGTATGTTCACTAACATTTATAAGTAAAAGAATATGAAGAGTTACAACCTTGCCGTTACGCAGTTTGTCAGATTAGATACGCTAGACATAATCGAGCTTTGAGCTAAGTTTAAGAAATATTCTAAAAAATGTTTTGTAAATGCTGACAAAGTAATTTCTTGCTTGTTACTAGTGAACGATGGGTTTACAGTTGCGAAGTGCGCAAGTATTTATTTGTATGCGCATAGAATAATTTTACCACGTCTATTCGACCAGCGTTTTCTAAATACGTCAGGAACGGATGAATGTGTTCCCGTGGTGCCTTTTGGAAATGAAACCTACCCATGTTTAATCTCTTTACAGATTTTTGGACTCTTTTCAGAAATGGGGGAGATCATGGAAGGCCCACCATGGTTCCAGCTATGGCACCCATTGTCTCTAGAACTCATATACTCACTTTCAAAAGCGATCTCTTCGAGATCAGGGTCGCCTCTTTTCAGCTATAACCTCCGATATGCTGTTTAGCATTTTATTTTTGGAATTTTGAGGCATATGGAGGCTTATTTGACAAATTTTTGCCTAAACATGTGCTTAATATATTGTAACCCTCTAACCCCTCACAGGGTAATTTTTCCCGTTCTTTCCAATGGAGACAGTTTTAGGGCTCTATCGGCTTAGGGGGCTTTAGCAGAGGACCCTATTTCAGGGGTCGAGATTTTTTTAAAATGTGGGTTTTGGCTTTTTCACAGCTTTGACCATAACTTTTGATTCGATGGACCGATTTGCCTTAAATTTGGATATATTATACAAAAGCCAATGGCCTTATAGGTGGCCGTGGTAACAAGATATGGAGTCTGATATTGGGAATGCAAGCGAAAAATCGATATTTTTAAATTTTGTAGAATAGGGCTGATGTTTTCAGGAATAACTTTTAACTGTGTGTAAGGAAAAATAGCTTATTGCGGTCGGTTCGAGGGGCGGCAGCCCCCCTCCTCCCTCCAACTTAGCCTAAGGCGTGGGCCTAGGCATAGAGTAACTACTGCGTTTGTACTTACATTTAGACAAGGTAGATGGATGCGACCTGGTTGACAAATAAACTAAAGAGACTGTTTGAGAACTGTATGCACAAAATACTGAATAGTGATTAGGTTATCTAGATTTATTGTAGTATAACGAGTAGCTCGAGTACGGCCTAGTGATGCCATATTTAGTGATTTAAGATAAAAAATTTTTCCTGAATATGGCTGAAATTGGTAGCGTCGAACTCAGCTAATCGGGCTGAGTCCAAATATAGTAAGATTTTCAATCTCTAAGATTTCTCTTGTCCTCCCCCATATCCGAAGAGTGTCTTTTATATTCGTGCAGATGAGATTTACAACTTCGTTGACCAACAATTTTTGCTTGAGTCATGGATGGAGTTCCAAAACGATCCATTTTAAACCTTTGTATATATCATTTAAAAATAGTTAATAAGCATTATATTGTCAGCATAAAGGTTTTTAAGGTCGCTGAAAACGATGAGTTGACTGATTTGATCGTATTTTGACTGATGTAAATTTTTGGAATGGTGCTGGTTTTGCTGGGTGTTCCCCTGGATCATGCATTATTTCGTGTTTTTTAGTTTATTCAAATTTATATTTGCTGCATCCGCTACTGCAAAGGGTTTGCAGGATGCGGGCCTAGTGCTAGCGCTGTGGAGTACAACGTAAAAAATATCGCTTCAAATAATAATGTTTTGTGAACTTAAAAGCTTATTTTTATCATTATAGAAAAAAAATATAAGTTCCAGCGGGTTTGAGATGTGATTAAAATTGTCTTAGTGTTGCCACTAGTATCTCGCATTCAAGGTTGAAATGGAGCAAGTGTGTTTTTATGTATTGTAATTATGTGTAATCATCTGCAATAGGCATTGTGTTTTATGTATATATTGCCCTAAATGCTCTTGAAGTCCTGAAGCCTTGTAATGCACGTCTGATAGGAGTTAAGGAACGTCACCAATTCTGGTTGGCACGAAACCTATGATAGTTTATCAGAAAGCGCACAAAATAAAGTATAACCAAATATGTGACGACAGATAACATTACTTCGCTAAATCGAATTCGCTTTAACCTTGAAACCCCTGAAATGAAATAATGCAATCATGTTAGATTTATTGCGATCACTTCACTGGGCTTGCCATCCCGGGGGGGCGGGGCCCCCCCGAGAATCGCTGCCCTCCCCCCCCCCGGCCGACGGCCGCCCCCGATTCGGCCCCCCCCCCGAGAATTTTGGTGCCCCCCGGTTCTAATTTTAACCCCAAAAAACTCTGAGCCAATATTTATTTGCGATATTTTTTGGGCCAAATTTCATACTTTCTGAGTAAAAATTTCAAATTTTGGCCCTGCGGGTCAGCGCCTCTTACCAGTTTACCTAAATCCATGGTTCCATCGATCGTCACTTAATTAAGTAAGAGCACTTATGTATGTAAAAAGTTCACCAGATAAAGATGACGTATATAAAAGTATACATGTTGGAAGATGTAGGTAAATCACGCTGTTGAGGAATTGTGGCAAATTTTTAAAAAAGTTGCCCCCCCCCGAGAATTTTTGCCCCCCGGTTCATGCCCTCCCCCGAGATTTTTGCCCGCCCCCGGTTTCGTACCGGGGGGCCCCCGGTTCGGCCCCCCCCGAACTTGACCGGCCCATGGCAACCCCAGCGTCATATGCAGTTAGCTGAAATACATATTTTTACAACGCTGTCCTAAATGGCCTGAAAGCAATATGACCAAACAAAACTTAAAGCGCACAAAATAAAGTATAACCAAATATGTGACGACAGATAACATTACTTCGCTAAATCGAATTCGCTTTAACCTTGAAACTCCTGAAATGAAATAATCCCATCATGTTAGATTTATTGCGATCACTTCATATGCAGTTAGCTGAAATACATATTTTTACAACGCTGTCCTAAATGGCCTGAAAGCAATATGACCAAACAAAAGTTAAAGCGCACAAAATAAAGTATAACCAAATATGTGACGACAGATAACATTACTTCGCTAAATCGAATTCGCTTTAACCTTGAAACTCCTGAAATGAAATAATGCAATCATGTTAGATTTGTTGTGATCACTTCATATGCAGTTAGCTGAAATACATATTTTTACAACGCTGTCCTAAATGGCCTGAAAGCAATAGGACTAAACAACTAAAACGGTCTATATCCAAGAAATCGGTTTTGTAGATGCTAAACCTATTGAAAACCGAATATGGACTCGGAATTATTTGTGCTATACTACAGATAACCAAACCATCGTATGGGTGGAAACACGGTATTGCGAGAAACCCCGGCCTTCCGAAAAATTGTCGAACATTTTTCTGCAACAGCGTCTGTGTAAATTTCTGTTTGATGCATTTGGTATATAATCAGCAACTAGACTACAAGGAGACTTGTCATATTTTTGGGAGGGTTAGGTAGCTATTGTATTTTTCGAGGGAGGTACAAGGCTTATAATCGTGTTAATGTACTTCAGTGTCGCCTTAATTTAAAAATAATGATATGACCGAGAGCGGCAATTTTAGTGTCTTAAGTTAAAATAGTACGCTACGTGATCAGATCAAATTCACAGCTGAACATTTTAGTAATTTTACGACTCATGTCCTTCATATTCTGTCCATTAAATTTGCGTGAAATTTAATCATACTTTCGGGTCCATTGTTTTCTACACATTCATAAATACTATGCAAATATGTCTCTATAACTGGGATTTCTCTCTTTTTTATTGAAAATTTTGCCACGGCGCACGAAGCAAGGGTCTCTGGTGAAGGGACATTTTTCAAAGAGAAAAACTGCTAGGAACCGTGTCAGAAATACGGTCAAAACAGTTTTGGTGGGGAGAAAAAGCGATTTGAAGAAAAGTTTAGCAAAATTTTCTAAATTTTTGGTCTAAAGACGGAATTTTAGTGCAAATTCTTATCAAATTTTACGTCATTATGCAGTGGTTTTAATTAGTGAAAGCTAAAAATTTTGCCAAGGGGCGATGAACCGGGCATTTGGACAACCCCGTATAAGGCGGTGTATAATGACTTGCTCTGCGGTTTTATTAGGCTGTAGGATTTGGGTCAAAATGGGATCTGAAATGGGCCCATGCGATTCCGCCAAAATGGCAATATCTCCACAACCACTGGAGCTATATAGGGCTTTAAGTCTCATTTTGTAGAACAATTCGTCTTGTATGTAGCTATAAATGGTATATGTGCTGCTATTGTGATTGTTTATGCTACAAGGCTGGGTCGAAAATGGTTTTATAGTGGGTCCATGGGACCCAAAATACACGAAAATGGTAATACTCTACAACATCTCGTGTTATATGGGTGTTTTTGGTCTATTTTGTGGAAGGGGTCACCCTCCCGCCAAAAAGCACAATTTTCAAAAACATTCTGGCCAGAAGCCTGCTTAACATAAAGTACGTGTGTGCCAGTGATGCACGGTAGTATATATATAATTAAAACAACTGGTCGCCGGCTGTATTTACTCATCCGTCATTCCAAAACTTATAGGCTTCAAAAGCTATATTATAGTACGTCGCACATTTAGTTTGGCAGTTAAGTTTGGTCTGTTCTAAAGCGCCGCAGCCATCTTAACTCTTCATCTTACCTTCACAATCATAGTTTAAACCAATGTAAAAAAATTGAAAAATCTAATTTATCGCGGTGGGGGGTGCAAAAGTTTTGTTAATATTATTGTTTCAAATCGTGGAAATTTCCATGACGCGGGCTAATATTTTGAAACTACGGAGTCTTTAGGGTATATTAGGAACCCACTCAAAGGCTATCAGCGAACGTTTAGAAATTTGAAATTTTGTATTTTTCGAGGGAGGTGGTTGATAAAAATCCCACTTTTTTACCCTTATTCAGTTTTCCAACAAGCCATAGGGGTAACGAAATTTCCGAATCCTATTCCAGCAATATCCTGGTTTGGGATGCGGCTAACTTTTACCGGAATCGAAGTCCCGGTTTCATGTCTTTTGGTTGACTGCATGGCGAATTTTCTATTAAAAGTTTTTCATTTTTAGTCAGAATTAGCTAACAAACTAAACCATAACTGAAACACTATTCTTGATGCTGTTTGTATAACAAAATGGAAAATATATTCTGACTTTACGATTGCTCAAGTGCCTTTGCTTATTGTTTTGATTTCCCAGCACACAGTTCTCAATCTTGGCTGAACACTTTATAAGTACAGAAAAATAAATCAAACACTAACATATTATTTATAATTTTTGAAGTACACTGTGGTCCAAAATTTGTTACTTGTGTCGTTATTTAACTGGTCTGTCCACAGTGAGGGAGGCCGGCCACCCTTCCACTTTCCAATTGCCCCATGTTCGTGAGATTTTCTTCGATGTCCATCACCTCCCTCCCACTCGGCCATAACACCCCTTGTTTACCTAAATCCAAAAAAATTGTTTCTAAATTGATGTTTTCTCTATGCAAAATGTTTTTGAACATTATCACCGTTTCTAATACTAAAATGTTGTTTTATAGCCTAAAATACCTGCACAACAGTAATTATGAATGATAATATTCAGCGTTTTTAAGCAAAATTTGTCTCCCTTTTAAAATTTCACCAGAAATTCCACATAAGATCCCGACATCCTACTTTTCGAAATTCTGTGGACAGGCCAGTTTAAACTACAGTGCAACGGTTCCTGCCCAGTATCCTGTGACAAACTTCTATATATATATACGGCAGTTATTCTCATAAACTCGTGAGACCACAGAATAGAGCAATTTCAAGTATCTCACAGTATTGTGAATTGTTTAACAGCAGTATATATAATTCATTCTGTAACGAGAAACGGGGCAAGCGTGACCAGTCTGCGCTCATAACCTGTTTTGCGTTTTGAAATTGAACGTCTCAAGCCGGGGCAAGCGTGACCAGTCTGCGTTCATTACCTGTTTTGCTTTTGAAATTGAACGTCTCAAGCCGGGGCAAGCGTGACCAGTCTGCGTTCATTACCTGTTTTGCGTTTTGAAATTGAACGTCTCAAGCCCTCTTTAAAGGCACAGAAATGCAACAATACTCTCGCAGAGAATTAGGAAAAGGTGTTGCAGTAATTTTCAGTGCGTATTATTGGCTTCTTTTTACGAGTGTGGGAGAGATGACGCTATGCCAAGTAGAGACATGGGGTTGTCGAAAAGCTGCGAAATCTTTTGAGGACTACCAAATGCGGCCTTCAGTTAATTCCAGGACACACGTGCCAATGTTAATATGTTAATGATAAAACCCGGTTTAGGTTTTGACAAAAAATTTGCATATCCGATTCTAGTTTTGGGTAATTTCACTGCAGTTAAAAATTCACTGTGACAAACCAATACGTTTACACACCATTCTTGATGTACGTCAATTCAATACGTAACCAAATAAATGAAGACAAACTCCATGCTTACTGGAAACGAATTTTATCAACTCTACCCTCATTATAAAACGTAAAATATTCGTGCTGGTCTGTAGATAATCAAACAAGCATCTGATACTTATATTCTTGATACCATGAGCGCAATACAAAATCAAAAAATTGACAGACCATATTTGGAATACTGTTTTTCGTCTTTAAAACCCTTGAAGCCTCTTAAGTGTAGTTGGACTATAAACCTAGTTACTCATGCAGCGACGGGAAACGGAGCAAGTGCGGTTAATCTGCGTTTAATGACTACGGAAATGGTGTAAATTCGGCTCTTTAACTGCTTATAATAATAATACAATGACAATTAACGCCAACGGTACATGTATTTTAATCAAATATCAAACCCATAGGGCCTTTATTGTTCATCTAATAACCAGAAATGCGAAAACTTTTGAAATTAATCACAAATTT